>LVTN01000396.1:151197-206091 GCA_001649415.1 Musa itinerans
ATATACATATATATACATATATATGTATATATAGGTATATATATACATATATATATATATACATATATACATATATACATATATACGTATATACATATATACATATATATATATATATATATATATACACACACACCATTTTTCTAAAAAGAATACTCATTTTGAGTTTTTTTAAAACAATGTTCCTTTTAGATTTTTTTCTCCCTTAATTTAAAAATGCCCAAACTGTTCTTAAAATGCTGACTATACTTTTGTATTTTGGTTCGTTACAATCTTGAAAACATTATAAGTGAACTAAATGAAATCAAATATATTAAAAATTATTTGATATATCATAATAAAATTTAAATATGTATTATACTAGTTTAAAAATAATATCACTCAAATAGAAAAAAAAAGATTTTGATCAATACAATAAATGTATTATAAAATCTACTTAACATTGTAAATGATTCAAATGGATCGTTAACCTCAATCAATCAATTACATGTTTAAAAATATGATATCATAATGATCTATAAGCAATAACAATCAAAACAATATAGTATGATATAACTTACAGTGTTCTTTTAATAGTTTTATAGTGTTTACAATACTTAATAAAAATACTATAAATGATATTTAAAAATATTATAAATGAGAAAAAAATGAAAATATCGTAACAATTCAAAACTAATGACAAATTTTGATAGGAAGAGTTGACAAGGGGTAATTTGAATAATTTTAAATTAGAGGATCCTGTTTGAGAAAAATCAAAAAGTAATGTTTTTTGGAAATCACTATATATATATATATATATATAATGAAACAAAATAATATAAATATTTACTCATCACAGGTATATTTAACAAAGGTATATTGTTAAAGAGTCACCCTCAAAAGTTGAGAGAGAGATGATGATGGATGGTTGGTGCTACCCTCGGTGATGAGAGGAAGGAATCCATGAACTACCCTTCTAAAATGTGTGTCATACCTTCCCTGGTTGCTATTGATCCTACGGGAGGAATAGTCAGCAAGCGATCCATGAAGCTGATGCCTATTTGTTCATTGAGAACAGGAGCCTGGAGGATCAGATCGAGGAGATGACAAAGGGGTGGCCTGAGAAGACAGCATGAACTTGTCAAGCATGAGCTTGTTCGGATGTACGGCTGTGATGTTCGTGACGAGATGCCAAGTAGTCGGTCCTTGCATTGCACCGAGTGCATTTTTAATCTATGACCAAAATGTGCATCTAAGAAGAACTACGAGGAAGGAAGACGAGGAACACGGTGAAGAGTAAGGGGGGGGTGACAGGGAAAGGTAATGTGTGTGGTGGACAGGTTTCCCGAAAAGTCTGAATCTGCTTTGTTCATTATTGTTTGTATAAGTCGTGCTGGTGGATTGCAACAACACGAGAATTGTGGAGTTAATGCAGTATAGTGAACAGAAGTTGTAGCTTTTTGAAGACTCCTTGGTCTTTTATCATCTTCCAAGATTTTTGTTGACAGCTTATGAGATCTGGTCATGCATCTTATTGCAAATTCGATCTTCAGAACTGGAAGTGTCCTCTTGATGTCAGATCAGCAAGAAATCATCTTTCTCGTTATGAAGGATGAACAATCGTTCACGCCAACATCCGTCACCAGAGGATTCGTTTAACATGATGCTGCTGAGACAGGTCAGTAAGCCTCCAATGTATTAGAGCTCAATGCCTATATCTGGAATATTGCTGTTCATGGCAATCACTGTCAATGTAGCTGGCTTACCTTGCAAGTTTGGCAATTGGGCACATCATCAGCCTACTTAGATGTGATAGCTACGAAGCACAGAATCCACAGAGTTTTTACACCTTTGGTCATGGCTCATAAGCTTGATCAGCAGACTGATTGGGTTTTCTGTCCAGAGAAACAGAGCAGGGGATATCACTGTATTTGTCATTGGGATTAAATTGGCATATTCTTCTCACATCTTTATCTTTTTTTTTATTTGTTTGGCAGCATCAAGAAAGCACATCTGGTAAATATAATTTCTTTCTGGAATTGCTTGCATGTATTATTGCTGATGCAGTTACCAATTTGAATGATCCAACCACAAGCCACACACAGACACAAGAAAATCCACAGCAGTGACAGCCATGCTATACAAAACAACCAGAAACCTCAGAATGTATTACTATTATCACAAACATGCAGTTCTTCACACAGCCAATCCTCAAAAAGAGATTCCAGCCCAGCTGATGGATGATAAAGGAATGTGTTGGGTCACCACTTTTCCTAAAAGCCCATGGAAATGGCTCAACTTTATGAATAAAATGAAGTCTACTGACATTTGCGAGTGAGATAGAAGAAGAGGATGAGGAGAGGATCTGATCTACTCTGATATAATGATTTAAAAGTAATTTACTAAGGTTAATACTTTCGATTACCTCTCGCATGATCGATGATTAATGACCCTCTCTCTGACTTGTTGGGGATCTTGAACGGTATCTAAAGAAAGATCCACTGCAATCATCCTGTTATCCACCACCTGCTTTGATCTACTCGAGCCAAATCTAGAAACAAGAAAAAGTCAATGGAGACCGATCCACCAGTCACCGGACTTTGGCTCCAGAGAATATGCTAATATCCTGGAGCATGTTTTGATTTCACTGTCTCCTTAAAGACTCTCTCTCTTCCCTTCACTCCTCCTAACAAGCTTAGCATATGCTTCCAAATATTCCTCTCCTCCAAACCTCACCGAACACCCCCCCTCTCACACTTTATCACTTCCCCTCCCCCCCCCTTTGTTGGCTCATGCATTAGAGAAGAGGAGGTGAGAGCCATGAAGTTTGGCAAGAGGCTCAAGAAGCAGGTGGAGGAGAGCCTCCCCGAGTGGAGAGACAAGTTTCTCTCCTACAAGGACCTCAAGAAGCTGGTCCGGCTCACCTCCGCGGCGCAACCTTGTTCCAGAGTGGAGGCTGAGTTCGTCCAGATGCTGAACGCTGAGATCGACAAGTTCAACGCCTTCTTCGTCGAGCAGGAGGAGGACTTCATCATCAGGCAAAGGGTGGGAGCCAGCTCGATGCATTTTAGATAGCATGTCATGATTCATATATAGGTGCTGAAAATTTGATCCTTTCGGAGGCAGGAGCTACAGGAGAGGATCAAGAGAGTGATGGAGGACGATGGGACTGGAGGGAGCCAACCGTCAGAGATGGAGCACGCCAAAGAGATGTCAAGGATTAGGAAGGACATTGTGAACTTCCATGGGGAAATGGTGCTGCTGGAGAACTACAGTAGCATCAATTACACAGGTCATTTACCTTTTACCAGATTCAAAGCCATTTACATCGGATAAGAGATTGAGATCTTTGTCTGCATTCCATAAACTTCTTAACCAAGTCAACAATTTCCTTTCTCTTTTCACCTGAATAAAAAGCATTGTTCAGCAGAGAAGAAACAAAAAAGGTTTTAGAAGAGTTGGCCATTGCAGGGCTAGCAAAGATCTTGAAGAAGTACGACAAGCGAACAGGGAGAGTATTGAGATTGCCGTTCATCGAGAAGGTCTTGAAACAGCCCTTCTTCACAACAGACCTCGTCTCGGAGATGGTCAAGGAATGTGAGAGAACCATCGAGCTTGTGCTTCCGGTTGCTGATCGTGGGCAGTCCGAACAAGGAGGGAAGGGGGCGTTGGTGGCAGCAGAACAGAGCGTCTTCAGGAACACGATTGCAGCGTTGATGACTATGCAGGAGTTGAGGAAGGGAAGCTCCACTTACGGTCACTTCTCCCTGCCTCCTTTGAGCTTGCCTGATCTCCAGCTTCCTTCTCCCATTCCTATCCTCCAATAGCTTTGCTCAAGAACACCCTCTTCACTGTAAAAATCAGGCTAGAGCGTGAGAGTTTAAGCATGGATACAAAATGAAAAAGGATGTTTTGGAATATGTTAAGATCTTAGTAAGTAGAGACTGTCATGATATCATCTCTATCAAATAGTTTGATCTGATTGTGCATAAAAGTATCTCAGTAGCTAAATCTTAAAGCAGACAAGCATTTATAATGTTTTCCTCATGTCATGGCACAGGAAAAGTAGAACTAAAGCTTCTCAGACTGACATCAAACTATGCTCTTATTTATGAGAATTTTGTAGATGAACTTATTCCATGGATTAAAAACATGCATATGAAATATGCAGGACCTCACAAGTTCTAAAGTTTGTATAATCTATGTGGTGGTAGCTTGATTAGGATTAGATAATCTACATATCTTTCATAAGACAAATGGTAGTGTCCCTACCAAGAACTGATTCTAAGCTAACACTACCATTATTAGAAACAAAAGTTGGCATCAGAATAAACTTCTCTTGTGAATATGCTGACTGTTTTTCACTTATTCCTAGTGAAATATTATATCACAACTGCCTTCCAATTCTAAAAGAAGAAGAAAACACATAAAGCAATTGCCTTCAAGTGGAATTTTAACAAGATTAACATAATAAGATTGTTAATCAACTTAACATTCGGCTGCATCAACTTAATTTGAATTTATTCTAAACCTTAATTCTGTACTGAATGGTTTTTCATTTGTTGACTTTCTCAGTTGCAGATCAAAACTTACATTTGGTAATGGAATTTTCATGGGCTTTCTTGTGATCTCTTGTATTAATATTATGACACTCCGATTTATTTCTGCGTTGAAAGTGGATTGGAATTTGAATTGATTTATAAGATTTATATTATTATTAATTTGAGCTTAAATGTTTAAGGTCGGTCCATATGAAATTAATAGGCTAATTATTCTATTGGATTGGATCAAATCATAAGAAATAATATCAAAATCCATCAAGTATTGGGCCGGATCAGTTATCCCATTGGGTCCATTATCTTTTAGTAATCATCGATGATTTTTCTCCCTTAACATAAATTAATTATCATAAATAATATATTATTTTATTTAAATTATGAGCTTCCTTATTTGTGTAGTGTGGTTAAGGAAATGATTAAGATTCATTTCCTCAATCACGTGGACAAGTTAAGAAATTTGTTAATCAATTAAATTATTAATTAATTTTCTAACCAATGATGTAATTTTTAGAAAGTAAATAATTTAAATTTTATTTTTTATGTGAATCACAAGAAATAAGTGTTATAATTCTATCTTTGTATATTAAATTAAAATTAAAATTAAAATTAAATTATTACTTACCTTTTAGGAAAAGCTCACATTCTCTAATATAAAAGAGGCTCCCTCTCTCCGATTCCTTATTGGTAGTGGGAGGATTGAGAAAAAGATTCCCTAAGGAGAGGTATGACATTCTATTTTTCTTTTCTTATAAGCTTTTATTTATATTTTAAATTTTTTGATATTAGAATTATTATAATTTATATGATGAATAATAATATTTTAATTTTAAAATTTTATGATTAATAAATAATGATAATTGAATTATAATAAAAAAATAATTAGTTAATTTAATAATATTTTTAATTTATTTATTTAGATATTTAAATATTTCAAGGAATTATGTGTGAATTTATATGATTTAATTAGTTTTAAATTTGGAATGATGATTTAATTTATTAAAATAATAAATTTGAGGTTAATTGTTATTTTATAATATTTTGAAGTTCTTTTGAAAATATTAAAATATAATTTAATAAGATAGGTCAAATTGAGGTTTGACTAACCTATATGGATAAGTACAGTCTAGCACATGTGATCAGGCATAACCTAACCTATGTGGTTAGATATGATCTAGATAATATGACTAGATATAACCCAACCTATGTGACTAGGCATGATCTAGCCCATGTGGTTAGAGATGCCGTAGCCCATGTGACTAAGTATGATTTAGCTTATGTGGTTAGACATAACTCAATCGATGTTGTTAAGTATAATACAAACAATGTGACTAAATATGACCCAACTCATATAACCAAGTATGATGTAACTCATGTGACTAAGTATAACCTCACCTATGTAATCAAAGATGGCCCAATCTATGCAACTAAGCACAACTTAACCTGAGAGCTAGGCCCACCTGCATAGTTTACTAGTAAGGTTTAGCCCAACTCGTAAGTCTTAGCCCAACCTATAAAGCTAGGCCCACCTAGCTATGTGATTAACGCCATACATATTATCCCCCTTCTATCCAACTTACTTTACCACTGCGTAGTTGATTGAATCAAATAAGTTTGATTAGTTCAGGTCAGTTCAAGGTGATTCCAAACCAACTTGACTAATTCAAGCCTATTTGACCTATTTGAAATCAATTAAATTTAAATGAGATTAGTCTATGGTGTTTCCATACCAATTTTATAAAGATTTGAAGTTGGTTTTATTAGGGGCGTTTGGTTCAAGTGAATTAGGCTATTCCAATTAAGGTTCTAATTGATTAAGAACTATTGAGAGATTGATGTCTCATATCTTTATAATTTAATGAACTTAAAAGTTTTATCCAATAGTGTTATTTAGAAATAATTATTAATTTTTTAGATTAAATTAATAATATTGATATGATTATTATCATAACTATATGTAACTATGCTTAGTGATCCACGTTGAAAGTACAACCTGTTAAATGAGTTATAAGTCTATCATAGTGTGAAGCCACTAATGGACATAGTCTAGTAGGTTATACATTAAGCATGATCTCTCATAATATTTTGTCATATTACTTCTTAGATGCATGCATAAATAAATAGATAAATATAAATAAACAATCATATTGACTATGTATCCTTGTTGAGGGCAGGTAGAGTGATTCCTTTCGAGGATTAGCAGGTCATCAGACGTGACGATTAAATGGTTCTTCCATTTGTTGTTGAGAGAAATGTGCCTCCACTTGAGGGGGTGAGGGATACCAATTTATTTGCTATTAGGATAAATTCATCCCATAGAGTATGCCTTTTCATCCACTATTGGAAGAATGTACTATCGAGTGTCATGTGTCATCGAAATGTATTGCATGTGATTAATATATGATTTTATTTACTACATAAGAATTATCTTTTTTTAATGTGAGTTTTATAATAAATTGATATATTATTATTTTAGATTAGATTATTGATATTTATATAAGTTTCATGAATATTAAAGATTATTTTTATATTTTTTGGATGTTCTTACGAGTATATATGGTTACTAATGTATTTTTTATCTTATATTAATTTTAAAATATTATACTATTTTGTAATAGATCTTATGCTTAAGTACCGGGGACTTTTCATCATTTGAGGCCCAACCACGAAGATGTGATTTTTTTAATTAAAAATATTTAATATTATAAAGATAGGGATTTAAATTTAAAATTAAAAAAAATCTTTTATAAATTATAAATAACGAAATAATAATTTATTTTTTATGTAAATTTGGGATGTGATAATTTAATAATATTAGAGCAATGTTTTAAGGATATGTTGGAATATGAGATCCTAGGATTATAATATTAGATGACCAAATTGAGTTTTAAGATTTAGATTTTGGGCTGATATAGTAGTGCAACTGAAGCATAAGAGATTAAGATTATTTTATTAAGTTAGTCTAGGATAATTTTAAATCAGTTGTATAAAGATTTAAAATTGATTCAACTATGTATCAATTAAATTGAGCTTAATTCAAGTTAATTGGCTTATTCTAATTAGGGTTCTAATTGATTAAGGACTATTGAAATATTAATGCCTTATGTCTTTATGACTTAATGAAATTAAAAGTTTTATGTGAATGTCATTTAAAGATAATTATTGATTCTCTCCTTTTTTTTTCAGATTAGATTGATAATATTCATGTGATTATTACTATGTAGTATATATATATATATATATATGAAAGAAGCTACATGTCTATTATAGTGAGGAGTCACTAATGGACATAATCAATTAGGTCATACATCAAACATGATTTCTTATAATATTATATTATACTATTTCTTAGAAGCATGAATGAATAAATATAAATGAATGATTATGATTAACTATATATCCCTATCGAGGGTAGAGAGGGCGATTTCTCTTGAGGATTAGCGAACTATCAGATGTGACAGTTAGACAGTTCCTCGATTCATAATTGAGAGGAACTTTTTTTCACTTGAGCAGGTGAGAGATATAATTCTATTTGTTGTTAGACTACTCTATCTGTTATTCAGAGTACAATATGAGTTCTCTCCATATGCTGTTAAGAGGAATTCATATGTCTCTCGATTCACTATTTGAAGAATGCATCATTATACGTATTTATTATCTTATTGTTATGAATCTCATCAAAATATGTTAATGACTGATATGATTTTATTTATTAGTATAAGAGTTATCATTATTATTTTGATATATGAGTTTCATTATTAATATTTATATATATTTTATAAATATTAAAGATTATTTTTATATTTTTTAGAGGTTCCTATCCAGTGTGGTTACTGATATGTTTTAATCTTATATTTATTTTTAAAATAATTTACTATTTTATAATAGATCCTAGGCTCGAAATGATAATTTTTTTTTAATGTAAATATAAGATATGACACTTCCATTGCAGTTGGTGTGTCAAAGAGGAGACTCTGTTTCCTTGGTTCTGTTCTCTGTGTGCTTTCATGCCAATCTTCCTTATATATATATATATATATATATATATATATATATATATATATATATATATATATATATATATATATATATATATATATATATATATATATATATATATATATATATATATATATATATATATATATATATATAGCCAGTATAAAATGAAGAGGAAATAGAAAAAGAAGTATTAACTCTTTGGCGAAAGCTTAAGCTAAAAACACAACCACCACCATGACATCCTACCTGCTGCAGAGTACAGACCATGTTGTTAATTTATCTTTCTTTGTGCTTGTCTCAGTCTTAACGCATGTACTCAACCACTATCCGACCAATTCAACAGTGGGTGATGGAGTGGATTTGGATATATCTAATTCAATTCATCTTATTTTTTCTTGAAAGAATGCTGAAAGAACAATGAAGATTCGACCCAAAACAGAGGAGGAATTGCACATAATCTAATCTAATCTTCCAACCAAAGCGTCATTCATCATGTGTTGTTTCTTGCATTTCTATCGTCATATCCGCTCAATGGTCGGGAGGAATCGAAAGGTTATCTACAACGATCACAGCAACAACACACGTCAGTGTCGGATTTCGACCTCCACCACTTGTAGCGGTAGAAAAGACAGGCGGCGTGTTGGACCGAACGCCATGTCCGGTCAACAGCAAGCTCACAAAGTCGTCGCCTGCGCGCCAAACTGCAAGTCCTGCGGAGACGAAGTCCGAACCGGACGCGTCGAAGATTAGTGCTGAAGAGGAGGAAGAGGAAGAAACGTTCTCGGCTCCTCCGCTTCCTCTTCCAACCCAACCGTTTGATGGCCAGACGGGGCCTCCGACCAACCGCCGCAGGAGCAGCACCATGACACGCCTGAGCCGGACGGCGCTCGTCCGCTTCGATTTCCGGTGGGCCCGCGTCCTTGGCATCGCCTTCCTCCGCCGCTTCTTCCGCGCCGTCTGGAGTCACCTGCTGTCTTGCTCGTCGCTCGGCGGGCGCGGCCGGTACCGCCGGCTCAAAACGCGCTTATCGTCCTCCGTCCACCTCGTGGTGGTGGGGGAGGAGAAGCCGGTCACTGCAGCCGCCGCCGCTGTGGAGCGTGCGGTGCCGTGCGCGGACGTGGAGACGGATTCCGACTTGGTGACCTTGAAGATTAGCCTCCTTGGCGACCGCCATATAGGGAAAACAAGCTTCATGGTAAGAAATTGCAGCTGTAGTGATTGATTCATTGCCTGCTCGATCTCTAATTAGGTTTCGCTCTGATTGCCGGTAGATCAAGTATGTGGGGGATGTGGAGGAGCAGAGAGGGCTGCAGATGACAGGATTGAATCTGATGGACAAAGTTTTGGTTGTTCGTGGAGCGAGGATTGCGTTTAGCATGTGGGATGTGGGAGGTGAGAATCTGAGATGTAGCTTGTCAATTTGGAAGCTTTAGACCATCTGTATGGATTGGATTGTCGATTTGGGCATTTGCTTGTAGGTGATGACCAATGTCTGGATCACGTCCCCATTGCCTGCAAAGATGCTGTGGCGATTCTTGTTATGTTTGATCTTACCAATCGTTCTACCCTAAACAAGTCAGTATTCTCTCTATCCCTAAACAAGTCGTTTAAGAATAGAATTCTATGAATCAACATGTGAACTGCAACTGATGGATTTACCGGTTTCTTCTCTTTCAGTGCCATTGACTGGTATCAAAGAGCAAGAAAATGGAACAAGGTACTGTAGCTTTTTCCCATCTGTCTTCCTTTATTACTTGCAAAATTATAGTGTTTTGGTACTTTGGATTTGTTGATTATGTGCATGATCAGTACATATTTGTTGCCATTTGACGGATCAAGCTAATTTTTCCTTTTTTTCCATATAGACAGCAATTCCTATCTTGATAGGGACGAAATTTGATGACTTTGCTCAGCTTCCTCTTGAAATGCAATGGACGATCGTGAATCAGGTAATCTAGACTTAATTTTCAGTACCTTTGCTGATAATATAAATTTCTATAGATGGGTTTCCCTATTGCTTGATGTCCAAATGTCTTAGATAGATTACACCAAGCCGCTTATCTAACATGGTTTCATGGTTGAGACTAAACTACTATGAGGAATTGAGACAAGAAAGGGTAAATCACCTGAGACATTTGACAGATGGAGATCTCTTAGATATGCAGATATTATTGCTTCAGAGAAGTTTGAATAGATCACCGAAAAGGACAACCAAATAATTCTGCTGAAGCAAACCTGTGAACAAGAGCTAAAGAATTGCCCTGAACATAGTGCCTTGTGTGTCTGATCTACAAATTGCAGATGATTAGCTCTTTACAGTCTTCATTCTGAAGATGGCCAATCAGATCAGTGGGTGTCTTTGGGATTGCTAAATGGGGTCATATTCTTTATGATTCATAATTTGTTCAAGTACCATTTATTAGCTGGCCAAAGTACTGAAGTAGGGTCTACATGAGTCTGAACATTGAGTATGTGCAACTGGCACTCTAAAAGTTCTTGTATGATTGCTGGTGCCTCTACAGAATACTCATGTCAAACTTAAAGAGAAGAGGGACAATGGCATCATTTGGTTGTCATGCAACCTTGTTGGAGATATTTCATGTGCCACCTAAAACAAGATAATGACTGAAGCTAAAAAGATGAAACACACGAACCAACTTTTTTCCAAAGTGTTTCAGACATCCATATAAAGTGAAAAGAGAGCTTACATGGAGTTCCTTCTGATGGAGTCCTTTTCTCTCTGTTTGGATTGTGATGCTTCCACATGACTAGGTCATAAAGTGAACTTTGTGATTCAGAATGGACCATTCCTATTCTTGTGGATGAAATGATCACATTTGCCTGTGACAATCTTGAACTAGATTACTTTTCATCAAAAATGACATCCAATCCAAATGGAATGGACACAGAAGAAGAATAATCTTATGATATGTTCCATTTGGGAAATCTGAAACTCATGCTGTTCTGATAGAATGAGTAGACTTGACTATCAGTCTGATCCTTGTTCAGATTTTTGTTTATTGTTGGATGATTAATTGTATATTTTGATGCTGGAATGAACCAAGTAAAATTCTTTTCTTGTTTTATTTTGGCAGGCCAGAGCATATGCAAGGGTGATGAGAGCATCACTGTTTTTTTCGAGTGCCACCCACAACATAAATGTGAACAAGATTTTCAAGTTTATCGCAGCCAAACTCTTTAACTTGCCATCGTCGCTCGAGAGAAACCTGACCATCGGAGAACCTATTATCGACTTTTAGGGTTCTCATTGTGCATTTGCTTTCTTCTTTTCTTCTTCTTCTTCTTTTGTTTTTTTTTTTTCATTTTTCCAAGCTCTTTAACGTGCCTTGGTCGCTCGAGAGAAACCTGACCATCGGAGAACCTATTATCGACTTTTAGGGTTCTCATTTTTCCTTTGCTTTCTTTTTTTTCTTTTTGCCTTGTATGCTGCATGCCATTTTGTCTTGCAAGTGTAAGATTGTACATAGAAAATACTGCTGAGACAGAAGGGGAATGCTATCAAACTCAACTGCTATCAAACTCATGTTGAGTTTAACCCTTGAACTCCTCCTGCCTTTTTCATCATGAGTAGTATCGAAAAATGACTTCGATCTGAATTGATGCTGAAAAAGAAAGGACTTCTCCAATCCTCGACATAGATCAAGCATCTAGAAGACATACTGTATGTGATCCCTTTATCAATTGAAGCTTCATATCTGGCGGAGTAGGATCCTTAATTGCACGGAAGTCGTATTACTAGATCTTGAGAGTTACTAGTTTGATGTCTCTGAGGCTCTTTCACTTCATATTTTTGAGCTACAAATGTGGTAAGGGTGTTTCATGACAGGAGGAGAAGAGGAACAACAACATAGCAGGTGCGGAGAAATTGGTAGCAGATTGACCACAGCTTGTGTTTGTAAGGCATTGTGAAAGCATCAAAATGTGAAATTAGATGTATTAGCAGTGCTGCAACTTTCAGCATATGTATTTCAAAGTAGGAATCCATTGAACAAATGAATGAAGGTGAGATACAAAGACAGGGTGTAGACATACAAGTGCTACGTACAATAAATGCATTGAATGCTGTCTCTACTCGAACCCACCATGACCAATAGGAGGTGAACAATTTAAGAAGACAGCATCCTGAGTCTTCCAACCTAAAATATACTCAAGAATATTCATCAACATCTTTTTCCTTCCCATCAAGACTATTTCATATTGGCAACATACAAATGAAACTAATCTACCTAATTTACTCATTGATGGGTCTCTTAATAGAGATTCACTAGTGCTAGGATATAAATACGGTGAAAGAACGATGTTTGATTAAAAGAATAAATTGATTTTTTTTTGAAGGTTATGCATCAAACTGTATGGTATGATTTATCACTTTCATTTATCATATCAAAACAGATTATCCAGATTGAGATGAGAATATATGGATCCGAGGAGCATCTAATAATATGATAAATTCTCTTTCATCGTATATATTAGCAACTAATAAAAATAAGTTTCTGGCAACTCTATGAACTATATCGACTTTTAAGAGGACTGGTAATGACCTTCCCAAATATATAATATAAGAGGGCCGACTTTATGCATTCATCTTCAATCAATATACATCATAAATATATGTACACCATCAAGAAAGGACTTGGAAAAGTGGCAAGCCAACCTACAACTAATCGATACAGCAACTCGTCTCTCTTTGGATCTCTTACCATAACCATGATAAGAGAGAGCGTATACAAACATTGTTCCCTTAGTTTTAGCGAGTCTCTTCACGCAAAGGGCAAAATAATAATAATAATAATAAATAAATAAATAAATAAAGAAAAACAAAGACAGGGGGACCGAGTTGGGCGGCGTTGGAATCGGTCGCGGTCTTTTCCGCGTCTTAATTTAAGCTTCTTAATCACTTAAATTAGCGCAAATCCACGCGAGGCCATTACGGACCTGTCCAATCTCCTCAGCTATACGCGGGTGTCCCTCTCCCTTCCCCCCATATCAATCCCTCTTCCGCCCACCGCTTGATCTGGGTCCCTTCCTCGCCGGCGGTGCGTGAAGCTTGAACCTTTTTGGAGTTTGATCGGTGATCGAGGGGGTTCGGGGGCGGGATCACCGGTTCTTGTAGAAGAATTTGTGGGTTTCTTTTGGGAGTTTGGTGTTGGCTTTCGTTGGTGAAGGTCGATGATGTGGAGAGACAGCGGAGTTCCGGCGGATTCTTTCTACGAGGCTCGGACCGAGTGCGCCGAGGGTCCCAAGAGCAAGTTCAAGATCAAGGTCTGGTTTGGTTTGATCCTTCTTTCCCTTGATCTGATTGTACAAAGGAAAATTTTTTGGGTCTCTTGATTTGAGTGCTGGCTCAAGACCTGTTCCTTTTCTTTTTCGGTGTCAAATGGAATCAGGACGTTTTAGCTTTCCCGAATGGCCAGCACTTAATAACGAACATCCATCATGTTGCGCTCATCTTAGATATTCCCTGCCTTTGCGATCGAAGATAGACTTAGGGGGTTGAATGCTAAACATAGTCTGGAAGGATATAATTTTGCCCATTAAATACTCCTCTTTAATCGGAGTATGTGATATATGAAGTCACACGTCAAAGAAATCATAACAATTTTGGTAATTTCAGAACTTGCTGAGGGAGGACATTAGACATGTTCACTATTTCTCTCTTTGGTGCATATAGGTGGGTCCTGCCCTCTTTTTCCCCAAAGATTGTTTCTCTTTTTAGCATTACCAAGTCACTTGAAAGTCTGTGTGAAGATCGTGTGAATCATATAGGCAGAGTGAAACCTTTCCAAGAATTGTTTTCAAATGGTTAGTTTTTCAAAAAAATTAACATGAAAGACCATTTTGAGTTTCATTGTTTTTATCCTCAACCATCTTTGTCTATAAATGTTACGAATACTTCCCTTAAAGAAGTTGTTCTAATTTGTTCATGTAGGCTGGAAAGACTCTAAGTGCACGAAGATGGCATGCTGCATTCAGTCCAGAAGGTTGCTTGGACATTGCTTCAGTCCTCAGTCGGATACTGCGAGGGGTATATATCGTCTTTTCCTTGTATGCCAAGCATGAATAATAGATGAGAAAAATTACTCTTTGCTTTCTTACTCTATGCACCAATACCATCTCCATGATAGGCTTTTATTGGCATGATGTTACATATTCATGTAGCCCCCTATAGTTCAAGGATCATTTATCCTACTTTAGCTTGTTAAATGTATTTTCAATGTTGATGTATTACTCGGCTGTTAATTGTACAGTATGTCTTATGGACAATAATATTATCTGATGTCTAATATTGATAGCCATCTGAAAATATATATACCAATTCTTTCAGCAGTTAGATTCAGTACAAAATGCAATCTCAGGATTCTTCCAAATTTAGAAAGACAAGGTTTTCTACGATATTATTATTTTCTTGGGAGTGGCTTAATAGTAACATAATTATATAATTTTCTGATGCTGATAAACAAAAGCATATTGAGAATATTTGCACATCTGATGTTTGAAAGGGACCATAGGATCTCCCTTTATGAGAGAAATGGTGAGCCTCCTGCTCTTTTAATCAAGGCAATGCTTCTTCTGAAAATAGAAAGGTTTAATGTTTCTTGATAGCCATGTGACCTATGGGTCTTCTGCACAATTAGTCTAAAGTGTTATCCTTTGAGATAACACCTTTGAGATTGCAAAGAAATAATCTTTATCCTTTAAGGTGATATGCACAAGGAGGTTTTGTGGCCAAACATTGGAGACATGAGTTGATAGTCGAGTTCTTATCAGTTGGTTAGGGTAATTGCAGCAAGCATCTGGGCATTAACTGCCAATAATGATAATATGCCATGATGCTGGCAGTACACAAGGCACAATCAGCAATGAAGAAAGAGGGAAAGAAAATATGGGAAGAAGAATTTTTTTCTTGCACCCTCAGAAGTTAGTACTACTATGAGACCCATCACTCTCACTATTATGTTACTTAAACAATTCTTAAATGTTAATATCACATGACAGCTATATTAATGGTTTAATGGATTTTGAATCTTGTAGAAGTTTATATCTAAGCTATGTTAGTGCTTCTGTAATAAGAAATATTGGTGACTTGTCTCTCTTCAAATATTGAAAACCATGTTGCTAATGTGGACCACACTATATTAACTTCTAAAATTCCAAACTGCTGTGTATAACCGGTTAAAAGCCAGCTCAATGGTTGGCTTATCAGCTGACACCATAGGCCAATATTGCTGTCTTATCTTTATCATCAACTTCACCTTGCCTTGGAAACACCTCTTGACATCATTAATAGTTCAATATGAAGACCTTTTCTAATGAACAAAGTGTGCAATCAAACCATGCAGTTCAGTGATTTGGATAGTCTAATTATTTATTTGACTTTTATCGACCTGTTTTGGCAATATCTTAGTATCAAGGGGTCAATTTGCATCCTCATTCGAAGCAAAAATAAGATACCTGCTGAGATATAAATACTTGTGTCTTTAATATAACTGACTTTGTAAAGCTCTCTTTAAAATTCTTCCTTGATTAGGGTGTTCATCCTTCAATACGAGGAGAGGTCTGGGAGTTTTTAGTTGGATGCTTTGATCCTAAAAGCACCTTTGATGAACGAGAGCAGCTGAGACAACATCGGAGGTAGCACTCGTACTTGACTGTAACTACTTAATAAAGGAAGATAGGGATGGTTGCATGTATTATCTGTTTTATTATACATTTAGCATACTACAAATGTCGTACGAGTTTGTTTTGATGAGCAAGTATCCTTTTGAGGATTCTGGCTTCCATCTTTTCATAAATATCTTTTCCATACAGCTGAGACAACTAACTATAAATGTTGTACAAGTTTGTTTTATTATCTGTTGTTTCTTTTTACAATTTGTTTACTCAATGTTTTAGTCTTCAACTATTTCCTTAGTGTAAAATAGCATTTAGAAGATTACGAAGTGCCATTCATGAGAATTATTGGTTAGATAGGCTTCATTTCTGCTCTATTGAGTGACACAATCTTACAGAAGTTGCATTACTCTATATAAATCGTCATCAGATTTCCTTTAGCATGGAAATCTATTATCTGTATTGCAAGCATTTTTAAATTGTGAAGCACTTGACTGGTGACAGAAAAAACTAGTTCTGTCAGTACGCTGTGGTGATGCTTGTGACCTTTTAACCATTTTGAATAGCAAGTGGTGCCTTCCCAAAAGAAAAGATAGGTAGCCTCCATATGCTTAAGCTATGTTATGGTTCTACTCCTGTTCAAGCTGTTCCTTAGCTTTGGCTTTACTGGGAATTAAGAAACTTTTTTTTTATTTAATTGTCATTCATTTCCATTCTTGTATAATAGTATATTATTGGAGTGTTAGTTTTGCCTTTGTACCAACCTAAATTGGTGACAACACTTTTTCTTGTGATGATATGTCAGCAGCATAGCCCAATGATTATAATAGAAGAAATCTTATCATAGGCTTGTTCCTACTTGAGAGATTTTAGACCATGCAAAAAGTTTTTGGGGTGAATTTTCTGTTTTCTTTTCGGAGGACACAATGCTAGTAATTGTAGTAGAAGAACTTTCATAAGTGAATATAGAAATGCTTATCAGTAACCAGAAACAAGAATATAGTAGCCGTAGCTTGCCCACCTGCTGATCAATGGATTTGGTACATGCCAGTGTCTGAGTTTCAATTCCATGCTGACACGTGGATATTGACGGCACAAAACTGACAGAGTTTAGTATTTCTATGCTGTCCAGCTTAAAAGATTTCATTTGTCATGCAGAGTGCAATATGCTAGATGGAAGGAGGTGTGCCAAGAGTTGGATTCTCATGTTGGCAGTGGAAGAATTATCACAGCTCCAGTAATCACCGAGGATGGTCAACCTATTCAAGATCCTTTAGTTCTCCAGGAAGCCAACCCCAGCCATATTCCATCTTCTAGGGAACAAGCTACTGGTGGTTCTGAAAGCAATGCACATGTTTGTTTGGATAAGCAAATAATTGAATGGAAGCTTACACTACATCAAATTGGTATGAAGTAGCACTTTCCTCAGTTTTATGTTTCTTTAAGTGTTGTGTCATATTCTATTTCTAGCATGCTATTCTAGTCCTTTTACAAACTTAGGTGACATCATATCTTCCCTAGTTGGGCCCGTAAATGTACAGGATGCGGATTACAAAATGAGCAGATTTGGAGAAATTTGGTTTGACAAATTCTAGAAAGATGAATTTGATCCATTATGGTGGTGGTTTACTTTAGACTAGATATTTGGCTATGGTGCCCAAGTGTCAAGAACTAATTCATTTTGAAACAATAATAATAAAAATCCTTTCTCTAGACACTCATAACTGTTGTGACTTTTGCAAAAAGAAATAGAGAAAATATATACAAATTAACAAAACTTTTGAGAAGCTGTTCCATATTATTATTTAAGAAATATATTCTTCGAGAATCATTTCATATAACACACAATGAAAACTTCTGCTTAACTGTTATATTAAACTTACCTGACTCATGAATTTATACTTGTTACTACAGGTCTTGATGTGCTTCGGACAGACAGAACTCTGGTATTTTATGAGAAGAAAGAAAACCTTGCAAAGCTTTGGGACATCCTTGCTGTTTATGCTTGGATCGACAAAGATGTTGGCTATTGTCAAGGTGGTAACACATTCAACAACAATTTGTTTTTTTTTTTACTCTTATTTTATTCCATAGACTCTCATGAAATGTTTACACTTTTTGAATAAAAAAAAAAGGAGCATGCCCTTAGTTTCATATGAGGATCATGCTGAAATGTTTCTTCTTTTCCTTTTTCTTTTTCTCAGTAGGAATTGGCATGGTGTTCTTGTCTAATAATTTTCACAAAATTGCTAATATAGTTTGTAAACGTAATATCAGGGATGAGTGATCTTTGCTCGCCAATTATAATTCTTCTTGAAGATGAAGCAGATGCATTTTGGTGCTTCGAGCGTTTGATGCGCAAACTGGTATGTGTATTGGTTCCTACCTTCTAATTTATCAGTCTTTTGAATAATGCTGCAGCATTTGAGGAATTTCTGGCAAGCACATATATCTCCCAAATATTTCTCATTATATTGAGCTGGCCTTGAAGGATAGATTGTAGTATATAGATCCTTTTTTATATTGTTCTACAATATGCTAGAATGCGAGATACTGAAGTCTATTAAACAAATATCTAGTCTGAAATGCAGTGTTATTGACTTCCTGTTCTGCGAAGATGGTTCTGTCATCAACAGAATGTCCATACTGGAAACATAGCCGAACTGTAAACTTGGAAACCATGGTTGATAACTTACTGTGCTTTCATGTTTGAATTGAAAAATTAATATTCGGTGTTTATGTTTGATAACAGTGAACTTTAGGATCTAGGAAGAAATTGTCATATGATCTTCCAACGATAGGACTTAATTAAACTAATGGAGGTCAGATTTTTTCTCACACAGTACCTCATTTTGTGGTCATTATATGGCTTTAAAGGTCCTAGACTTGTGATCTTGCTAGTGATATGTAGCTCTCTGTCTTAATCTATCTTCTTCCAGAAGTATCTAGCATACATTCACTATTATTTATCAGAATCTGATGCACATTTGATTAATATATCCTAGAAATAAACTATTTTTGTACTGAATTAAAATGCTTCTGGATAGTAGTTTTCTTTGACACTCTTCTTAACAAGTCTTTTGATCGGTTTGCTATTTGAAATTTTAAAGCGAGGAAATTTCAGATGCACTGAGAGATCTGTTGGGGTGGAGAACCAACTTCAAAGTCTTGCATCAATAACGCAAGTTCTGGACCCAAAGCTTCATCAGCATCTAGGTATATGACACAAGTTAAAGTAGAGCATAGTTGCATTCAGAATATTGTATTATGTGCATTAAGATATTTGGATAAAAGTAAATATTTGCTTCTTCTTTTCATATTTTCTCATCTAAAACTCTCATCATCATAAAGTAAATGTTTTTCGTATGTTGTATGTTTTGGACACATCACTTTGCAGATACCGATGAAAAAGTGATTGATGAATGATTGCCAGGAAATATTAAAATGTTATATTGAGTACTACACTGAAGTTTGCATTGTCCACAGTATAAAATCAACATTAAAATGGTAGTACTGAAGTTTCTTTTATTGTTTTTTTTTCCTTCTAAGGTTGGCTTTTATCAGTTGTATGGTTAATCCTATGTCTTTGGTGTTATGGCTGTCTCATTGTTGCTACTTTTCCCCCAATAATGGAGGTGCTAATTCAATTTGTGTAATTGTTGAACAGAAACACTAGGTGGAGGTGATTATCTCTTTGCGGTTCGCATGTTCATGGTATTGTTCCGCCGAGAATTATCCTTTGGAGATTCTTTGTATCTTTGGGAGGTACTGAACACCATAATTAATTCTCCTTGAACTGTATTCTCATATGTCTATGTGGTTCATAACTCCATTCGCTGTTGCCAAAATTCTTTTGTGGCATTCCATGTGTTTCACATTTTCTCTGAGTCTACGTTATCTCGACAATAAGCTTCTTCTTTTATATGGGACATGTTTGATCCTTTAATTAGAATTGGAAGTCAAACTGTTATAATTAGATACACTTGTCCAAATGTATCTCTGATTTTCCATCTTAAGCAACTATTAAATAGTTAGAGTTGCCTGTTTTTGGAACAATTACAGGTCTATTTGTTCAGAAGGTGGTTGCTGATAGATAAACCACTTATTTCTTACCACTTTATAACTTCCTTTGAGGTACTAGATGCTTTTTCTTATGCTATATGCATGTTATATTGTGTACAAACATGATAAGGAATTAATATAGAACACAAATCCAATAAATTCTCAGATTGAAGTTATTGATAGTAGCTCCTAAAGTTAATATATATGGCTCCTTGTGGATTGTCTTCCACCACGCTGTTGCTTATATTCGCAAATAGTAATATTCCTTTCACTATCACCTTTGTTATCTACTTGGCTACATAATATTAGCTTTCACAGAGGAAACTTTATTGCTGCAGTAAAATTTGTTGCTATCTAAATAAACTAAGAGCCCAATAACTTGCATGGAGCAAGCTTAGTCACATGGTTCAAAGCAGATGCTTTGCTAGTAATAGTCACTAGATTTATGTAGTTTATTTTTTTTGTTCCTAATGTAGGACCATAGGGTACCAGACACTTTTTTACATGTTTAATGTTATAATTTATACACTAACGATATATATGAACTTTTTTCATACAGATGATGTGGGCTTTAGAATACTATCCTGATATGTTCTCTATGTATGAAGAGCCGGAGTTGGCCATTGAGAAGAATGAGACGTCTAAAGGGAAAGTTAAGTCAATACGTCAATTTGGGAAGTTCGAAAGGGAGAATATCAAGAATGGATCTAAAGGCTCTGAAACTCCTTTGCCAATCACAGTTTTTCTTGTTGCCAGTGTTCTCAAGGAGAAAAGTGCAAAGCTATTGCAGGAAGCACGTGGTTTGGATGATGTTGTTAAGGTAAGGAATTACACATCTCTATTGATATTCAATGGCTGCTTAAAGTTAATGACCATATATATAAGCAAAGCTAACTTATTTCTGGAAAGCAAAAACACACAATTTTAAAAGTATTTTTATTATCTGAAACAGGTTCTTTTCCCATTAACCAAACAGTTTAAAATTTGGTCTTCATTAATGAAGTTTAAATGGGCATTAACTAAATTTAATTGGTCATTGCGACCACCCATTCCTTGATAACAATGAATATATTGATGAAGCTATTTTCTTATGTGTGCTAAATACATAGGATTCTCCAAAGTGATTGACATATACTTTCAAGATTAGACAGTGTCAGTTTGCAATGCAAATATTGAGAACTGAAGGTTTTATCAAAGTAGAACCAGAAATAAGTAAATTGATCGTTAACTAGTGATAGAGTATAGTGAATAAACTGAGTTGCACATAAAATCAGCTGAAGAGAGAGATTTGGAAATTAAAAAAAAGGAACTCCAGATAAATTGTTGAAAGTGATCAGTACACTCCTACGAAATAAATTATTTGGATATGGAACATCGATTTTATATAGTAACTGAAAAGTAGATTGAAGGCCCACCAATCGCTAACTAGGAATGGTGGGTTATCCAAGAGGCTTTCTTGTAGGTAAATGGTTGTGGTGCTGCTATGCACAAGAAGGCCTAGTGCATCATGTAATACATATATATAAGGAACTCAAAGGAAGGGATTTGATAAAAAAAACTATAAAATAGATTAAGTGAAGTATTTTGTCTTGTTCATTAACATTCTTCACATATTAAATATAGTTAAAGTTTTGCAAGTCCTTACAATTTTTTAGGAGAGAACACTATTACTCTACTTTCCTTATTTAACCCTCAGTTGATGTTGCTTTGGTTCAGATTTTAAATGACGTAAGTGGAGATTTAGATGCAAAAAAGACTTGCAGCCATGCAATAAAGCTTCACAAGAAATATTTAAAAATGGTAAGCAAATCTTTCAAGTAGATTGTATTATGTTTATTTTTGTCTTCTTGCATTTAGTTGTCCTTGATTTTCTTGGTAATGGTGACAGTAGAGTACCATCTATATCTAAGAAGCATGTTCCGCTTTACATTTTATCAATGCCATGGTGACAAAGATGATAGTTAGCACATTAGGCCTGTCTTTAAGATTAGAATGCTTGACTACTAATTTGAAAAACATGAGCATTCAGCAATTTCTTTTTGGGATAGAAGTACCTCTTACTAGTTGTGTTTTCCTTTTGATGTTATCAAATGTACTTCATTCGTGCTCATTTTTTAGAACAACACCCTTTTCTTTGCTTCCTTTAGTAGAAAAAGGAACATCAGAGGACACATTGGATCAATAATGTTTGCTAAAGGCAGTCCAGTTTTATCTGACCATGTAGATGCCTCTGTTCATGGACTTATAGGGATTAATATTTATCGTCATCATGGTTTTTCATTAGATATCATTTTGTTTCATGCTTGTTCCATGAAACAAAAGAACCATTCTTGTTCCATGCTTGACTTTGTTTCTGGTAATTAACGATGGATAGATTTCCCATAATAACCTTATTTTCTTTATCTTATTTTAAAAGTCATTTTTATTCATTATAGTAGTACTATCTTGTTTATGAGTTGCAATTTATATCCTATAGAAATCGTGGGAAATCTGTCAGGATAGTTTTACATTTACATCACTATCATATCACTCTTGTTTACTCGTAATTGTATATGTTGCAATTATAGCCTTTTCTGGGTAAAACCTTGTGATAGAAAGTGAACTTTAGAAAGCTCCTGTATTTTATATCTTTAGACATCATTCCTGAAGTTGAAAAACCCAGGTTGTTCTTGGTGCTACTATACTTTTATTCATGTACAACAAACACCCTGATAGTTTCTCAATCATCAATTTCCTCTATGAGTTTATCTTTATTAGATTGGAAATATGTTCTAATGTGATATCTGAAGATACCATTTTTACTGTGACCTCTCACAAATGCAGGCCAAGAAAACATAGTTTTTGGTGCATATAGATTCCACAGATAGGGTTGATTCCAAGCAGCATCACCATGCGAGGTTTACTTGACTTGATGAATAATAATTGAAGGGAGGCCATCTCACTTGATCTGAAGCTTTCTGGAGTTATGCTTCAACCTGTTGTTGATCCTAATACATGTAAAACCATAGTCACATGCCTCATGTGTTCTTCATCCAAACAAACCATCATAGTTGTACCACTCTCATCGATTTACAAGAAGCAAACCTTTGATGATTTATCAACTGTAACAATATCTGATTAAAACAAGAAAAAAAGTGATTTATGGCTGCATTTCCAATCTTTGTTGTCTTCTTCATCGTACTCGTAACTTCTTCCTGTAATGGTTACAGTCATATTTCTGATCACCGATGACCAGTTTGTATGGAGGAAAACTTGCTGCAGACAAGAACTGGAAGTGCTTACTCCTTGGAGAGGCCATCTGTTGTCACATTGCTCCCAGTGTAGTGATTTTTGTGGACCATTGTCGTAATTCTTTGGAGTAAATTTGGTCAATTCGGTATAAAATTGACTCAATCTTTCACAGCAGTCTCCCAAATTAATCAGTCTCATGCAGTGACTAATTTAGGGAAAAGAGAGATGCCGACATAGTGTTTTCCCCCTCTAAGAGGGCACATGATAGGGCGATCGCAGCCATCCGTATTGCGATCCCACCGCCATCGAGATCGAATGTCTTGTGCCATCATGTAGCATCTGCATCGTTCATTTCGCTTTTTGGTTCAGGGAGGCGTTGATTTGAGACGATGTAGTATTGATACCATCATGTCACGGCCATCGAGGAGGCCACACGATAAGGCGATCGCAGCCGTTCATATTGCGATCGCATCGCCATCGCGTAGCATCTGCACCATCAATTTTGTTTTTTAGTTCACGGAGATGTTGATTTGAGGCGATGTAGTATCGAGACCATCGATGTCGCGCCCATCGAGGAGGCCATGTGATAAGATGATTGCAGTCGTCTATATCGCGATCCGACCGGCATCGACATTGAATACCTTGTGCCATCGCGTAGCATCTGCATCGTCCATTTGGTTTTTTAGGTCGGAGAGTTGTTGATCTGACGCGATGCAGCATCAGACCATCTTTTCACGCCCATCGAGGAGGTAACATGATAAGGCGATCGCAGCCGTCCGTATCGTGATCCGACCGCCATCGAGAGAGAGTGCCTTGTGAGGCGATGGCATCGAGACCATCGATGGCTTAGCGACCTAAGTAGTCTTACCGCGGCGGCCGCCCCGGAATCGAGTTCCGTGGTCAATATTATTATATAGAAAATCGAATAATGTGATCCATAAATTATAGAGAAGGGGCCGAATGAGTAGCCACAAAATCTTCTTCTTCTGCTTGTGATTGCAGCGACAGGCGTGTTCAATAACCTCTGCGAGGTGATATATCAAAGATCCGATCTTTTCTTCCTTGTTTATGTCGACCAAAAATATCCCTTCTTTGATGCGTTCGATCGGCTGATTCGGTCATGAACTCAAAGGACTTTTACGGTTGTTTTGCTGATTGATTTGGATTTGTGGTGCATGTCTTGACCTTGTTGACTTTCCTTCTGGTGATCCTTTTGGTATCCGATTCGATTTATTCAGTCTGGTGCTGCCTGATGGGATTCCCTGCGGATCAGCGATGGAACTTTTTATTGGGAATATAGGTTGTTTGGTGAAACCTAGCTGGTTAAAAGATACAAGAGAGAAATTTCTTTGAATCAAAATAGATTAGTTTGTTTATTTCTTTTTTATCATGTTTATGTTTGAAGGGGAATATCACAAGCAAAAGAGACTGGTTTTAGGGACAATGAACCATTTTGAGGATCTGAAGTTTGTTTTAAGGACAAAACGAGTCATTTTACTTTGCTTATAGTTTCTGCCCATATGGCAACGATACAAGAAAGAATATTTTGTTCTGCCTTTTGTGGTATTTTAGTTTTGATATAGTTTGTGTATGTGCTGTGAGTTAGAATGCTAGTAAAGATCCTCTCTGAGGTGTTCCTTCGTTATTGCTCTGCTTTATGTTGCATCACTTTAACCCTTTTGTCATCTGAAGCAATTGTCTGGTGCACGTTGTCAATAGTTTTGGTGGATGTTGATCAATATATTATTTGATGCCAGCATATCTGATATGTGAACTAAATTGCATGAATCTGACTTGATGGCATTCGGAATAGGGCTAAAGATGTGTATTTTTGTACGATAACGTACTTCACCCTTGCATTTTTTTTCTTCCATTGATATTTCTGTTTTTGAGCCTTCAAAAAAAAAAGAGAAAGGATTTCTTTTAACCTCTTTGAAGATCTTAAAACGTAACCAAGATCGAGTGAAGCAGTTGCAAAGTTTATTCTAGATGTAGGCAATATGGACTGGACAACCTTCTCTAGAAATGAAGATGGATGATGGCTCATTCACCTTTTCATAAAATGCTTTATCACCCCATCACCCCCTATAAAATACATTGGATGTTAGTTAACTCTATAGAATGTAACACTTTTGACACTGTTCTTTAGCAGCTGAAACTGTGATGGTAACCACCACTATTACATCCATCTGAGAATGACTATATAAATTTTTTTTCTAACCTTTGAGTCTGCCTGATCATATGCAGCTATTTTTTATTACATAGTAACCCAGTTTTTCATCACATCTACTACCATTGTCAATGGAAGCAAAGCATTAATAAGTTAACTTTGTTGCTTGTATGCCTGAGTTCATTTTCTCCGGCAGCTATGATTTGTATGACAAGTCATCCTTTTAGAGTGCTATTGTTGCTTGTGTTGGGTCATTCTGTTAGATTTAGTTGCATTGTCTTTTCTAAGTCCTATGCTGTTGGTCATTTGATTGAACCCAAAAAGGAATGTCATTCTAAATGTTACTTTAAGTGATATCTTGGAAGACCTAGTATTATTTTATTGCCATTTTTTTGACTAATTTATATTTGATAGATCTGTTCTATTTTAATAAGCTCATAGTTTGTCATGATCTCCATATGCATGACTTCCTTTCGGTCCTTACAAATGCACCTGTGTACTAATAGCTGACTGAATGATCTTCTCCTGAAGCAAATGCAAAGCGTTATTCTCTCATTGTCAACTGAATGTTGACGGTTTCTAAAAATTGCATGATTTTCAGGTTTGATCAAAGCGGTCATTCTCTAACCAGTTCCAGTGTTCATGTCTGATCTCGACACCCAGATCCCAACTGCTTTTGGTATGTTCAGAAAGTCCTACCACCAATCCTTGCAGATTCGTTGCACAAATAGACAAATGTATTTATCATGCAGTATGACATCTTGGCAACCCCTTCTGTTTTACTGTAGACCCTTTTGCTGATGCGAATGCTGACGACTCTGATGCTGGAACAAAGGAGTATGTGCATATTCGTATACAGCAGCGGAACGGCCGGAAGAGTCTGACCACAGTGCAAGGATTGAAGAAAGAGTTCAGCTACAACAAGATCTTGAAGGATCTGAAGAGGGAATTCTGCTGTAATGGTACTGTGGTCCAGGACCCCGAGTTGGGCCAGGTATTGTTTTACCACTTTTGTTTGATGTGCTAAAATTGAGGGCGAGCTTTTGACTAATGGAATGTGCTTTTTATTTTTATTTTTTCTTTAGGTCATTCAACTTCAAGGCGACCAGCGGAAGAACGTTTCCAATTTCTTAGTTCAGGTACTGTTTAGATTGGTCACTGTGGCTATGACAAACTATATTCTGTCATATGGTGGTGAATGATGGTATGTCTTTTGTCATTTTTATTGTGCAGGCAGGGATTGTGAAGAAAGAAAACATTAAAATTCATGGTTTCTAAGTAGCTGCACACCGGGCTCAATAGCTTTCCATCAAGACATACATATAGCTTGTTTCTTGTTGCATGCATTAAGACTTTGCTGTAACCATAGGAAAGCCCATCCCCGGATGTCTCTGGGCTCATGTATATAAACCTATTTGTCTTAAGAGCATATTATGTTTGGATTGTGTAGAAAGAACACATTAAAATTCATGGTTTGTAAGTAGCTACATACTGTGCTCAACAGCTTTCCATCACGACATACCCATCATAGGAGATCCCATCCCTGGATGGCTCATCTCTATATACCTATTTGTGTTAAGAGCAGATTATGTTTGGATACTGTTGTTGCAAACTTGAGTCTGATGTGTACTTATTAGTGTTTGAGTGATGATGTTGAAGTATGTCTGTGTTCTTACCATCTACCTTCTTGTTGTCAGTGCATTGTGAACATGACTGCAGCTACTGAAAACATCGAGCTTTCAAGAGGTTTGGGTGTATGCATATGAATTGTTCATGGTGTTTCATTTGACTTGAACTAATGCTTCATCATCCTTTCGTTTCGAGCCCATGAGTCGATTGTGTCACGCTAGATGACCTGCCGCTACGGAGCTCGGCGACCAGCTCTTCTCCGCCAGGGGCACAAGCCCGCCTACCTCTTACTGGACTAGCTCGGTGTACCGAATGACGAGGCCGATAACTGCGTCGTGGTCCGCCACGCTGCGCTCTCGTTCCACCGTCACGAGCCGCTGCTTCGTCCGCCCCAACGTCAAGTTCTTCAACACGGTCGCCGCCGAGGACCGGCTCGTCAAGGAAGGCCGTCGAAACATGAACGCGGCGGAGGATAACAGCGTCCGCCTCATCAGGGAGGTCGTGCCCGGCATGATCGTCACTGGCATGGAGATCACCGAGATCAGCCCCAAGAATGGTATCAAAATCCGATCTTTCTTCATTATTTAGATGCAAGATTTGTTATTTCAATTATCTCGATAGCAAAGATTTAATCTTTAAATCATTCGTGTCAACGATTCTATTCATCTCATTTACTTTAGGGAGAAGCAGAGCTTGCAGAGACGAATAGCGGCCGCCGACCTTTGGGCGATGATGATCCGGGCTGAAGGCAATGGAGCTTCATCTCCAAATAATTAGATATGCATCAAATTTTATGCACTATATACACCGCACATCTCTCTCTCTCTCTCTCTCTCTCTCTCTCGTGCCTCTCTACGTATCATCCTACCAGTTTCAAACCCCTTTCTCTGTTTTCTGTTCTTTTTGTTTCTTGGCACAAACAAGTGGGATATGAGGGACTCAGCTGTCTTCTTCGCATCAGTTAGGATCACCAGAAGCGGTGGTTGTCATCCTGCCGATAGCCATGGTGAAATAGACTAGTATCAGTGTTCCCACGCAGGACCTGCACCCAACGCGCCGACTTGCAGTGACGATGGGGAAGCAATTTCACCGCTTAAAGCTTACAAGCATATACTGACGACACGAAGCTTACAAGGAGGCGAAGACGAACAGGACTCGTCTCGGATTGCACCACCGCGACGGCCGCAGTCGGCCGCCACCTCTCCTGCACCGCCCTCCCGCCGCCGCGATCGCCACGTGTACCGTTCCTGGATGTTCGTCCCTCCCTCTGGGCCCACCTGCGCGGTGTTGTTTCTCTAGGTAATTTCTCGCCATGGCGAGCGAAAGACGACGTCGACCTCCGATCACTGCCATCCATGAGAACGAAAGGGACTACTCACCTACGGATGACAACGCGACGGATTGTCTTCCTCCGCCACCGCCCGCCTCTGATCCATTTCTTGATAGGTTCTTCTTCACCTCCTTTACCTTCATGATTGTAGACATCAATTAAGCTTAATGATGCATCCCTCTTCCAATCCATGATGCTAAGGGAAAGGAGGATGAGGAGATCATCAAGAGAGTTACAAGCGACCACGGGCTCGCAGAAGAAGGCTCCCACCGATCGGCTGCATTAACGATGAGTTCTTCGACGTTGAGAGCGACGAAACCATCTCCCGGTTTACTGCTATCTTCACCATCGAAATCCATGCCCGAAGCGTGCAGTTTCGACTCTTCGACAGATGCAGACGACTCCGAGAGATCCTCTTCAGGTTCCTGTGGATTACTCGTAGCTCTGATTACAGTATCAGTATGCATGAAGCAACGAAACTAAAGGGAATCAGCAGACTCACCGACTGCAGCGTATCCATTTGTTGGATGGCTGAAGGCATGGCTTAAGACATCTTCTTAGAAGACTTCTCACTTCGTCTAGTGCACAAAAACCAGAAGAGCAAAAACCAAAGAGAAGCATTTTGATGCTCCTTCCCACGCCATCTGGTCACAATCAATCAATTTGGTGTGCCAATGACTTGGGAACTACACATGATTTCGACTAGGGCGTATGACAAAATGTGATTTGATTTGAGACACAAAAGGTGTATATTAAAGCTGTTTCTTCATAATTAAGGGAGTATAGCAACAGTAATATGGTGACCGACATTTTTGGTAGAGAATCAATTGGCTGACTAGTACGTTGATAATCTCCGTATGTTAATATTTTGGTGCTAGAAGAAGAGTCGAATGTTGTAGGAACGTCCTACTATTTCTCCTAACGAGCACTCCAGTGAGGAGGTGCTACCGACGGCCCCTAGCCCCTTTGAGTAGAGAGGATATGTGCCTTCCTTTCAACAGAATGATGCATCCACCTCGGCCCAGATGCTAGAGCCCTACTGGCATTTTCTCAATGACCTAAGTCATTTCCCTCTAGGGCTGGGAATGGGCTCTCTTTCCTAAGCCTCGCTCAGCATGTCCAAACCCTCACTAGCGCAATGCAAGTTATCGCCCTACTCCTCCCTCAGTTGACATAGTTAATGATTTCGACACAACGGCCTCACTCCCCCTTCGGTCGTCGGTTGCACATCCACCACTTGAAGCTCAACCAGAGAGCCCACGCCTCACCTTCCAAGAACCTCCTCAATTGGAAGTGACCGACGGTGTCGCACTACACCCTCTGACGGTGGAACATAGCACTCTTCCAAGTTGCACCCAAACTCTACTAGAATCCGAGGCCTAGTTTGTTGATTCTTAGGAACACCCGATGAAGGCATAGCTCTAGGCCATAAACCGGAGGCTAGACGAGGTTCAGCAGGAACTCTGACACCCCCGTAGCGATCCCGACATGCCCCACATATTCTCCTTTATTCAGAGCATCCAAGAGAAGCCCATCCAAACCAGCTTCCACCTCCCCAGTTTGGAAACCTTCGATGGAGGCTCTAACCCTGAAGAACACATTATCGCGTTCCAGGCCCAAATGTCTCTATTTGACACTTTGGATGCTTTGATGTGTTGGACGTTCTCGATGACACTAAGGGGGTCAACTCGGGAATGGTACAATCGCCTCAAGCCCCTTTCAATTACTTCTTTTTCATAACTCGCCAAAGAGTTCGAGCTCCACTTTTTTGCTAACGTGCGACCAAAGCCCTCGGCTGATGTCCTGCCTGGGCTTAGGCAAAGGGAGGACGAGCCCCTATTCAACTTCATCACCCAATTCGTCGGGGAGATCCGAGAGATTCAAGACGTCCACCCCTCATTAATAATCCAGGCCTTCATGATGGGCCTAAGGCTTGCCCACTTTTTCTGGTTGTTGGTCGAAAGACCTCCCACGACCATCCCAGAGATGCTCTAGAGGGCCAACCAGTACACATTAGCCGAGGCCATGATATCGGGACACCAGGAGGAGGGAAGCAGGAGGGCACGCCATGAACCTCGGTCTTGGCCCTAGAGTTGTGTCGGAGAAGGCATCCCTAAACAAACGATTGATGGGAGAGAATCGGACCGCTCCCTTACAACATGATGAGGACGGAGATTTTTCTCCAAATAAAGGAGAAGGGCCTACTGAAGGGGCCCAGACCTATGAGAGGATCTCCATAGTAGAGGAACGAATCCAAATATTATTGTTTTCACCGTGACTATAGATATGACATCAAAGAATGAAGGGATCTAAGGTACCAGATCGAGGAGCTCGTCAGGAAAGATCACTTGACAAGGCACCTAGGCCAGCCCCAAGAGCGTTTGCCCCATCCCCGAGGATCCATGGAAAAGTAGATTGATTTCATCTTTAGGGGGCATACTTCCAAAGGTGAAAGCTCCTCGGGTCGAAAAGCCTACGCTCGGGCCTCCTTAGAAAAAACCTCAAGGATCAAAGAAGGGCCTAGGATCACCTTTGGAGAAGAAGATGCATGCCACCTAGATCCCATCCACGACAATGCTTTGGTAATCTCTGTTTGGATGGCCAATGCCCTTGTCAAGAGGGTAATGATTGACATTGGCAGCTCCGTCGATGTGCTTTACCTTGATGCCTTTCGGAAGCTGGAGTTAGCTATGAGTGACCTCTCTCCAATGATGTCCATGCTGTCAGGATTTACAAGGGACCTCATCTCCTCTCGAGCAGTCACCCTCCATGTCACCTTTGGTAAGGAGCCTCGATCTAAGATGCTATCGGCTAAGTTTGGCATTGTGGACTTTCCTTTTGCATACAATGCCATCATAGCCATCCCCTCCTCAACTAATTGAACGATGTGGTCTCCACGTATCACATGATGATTAAGTTCCCCACTCGGGATGTCATTGGTGAAGTACAGGGTGACTCTCGAGAATCTAGGCACTGCTACCTGACGATAGTTTCACTTCCTAAGAAGAAAGCAAAACTAGCAAAATCTTAGGAATCCTCTCACCATAAAATTGCTAATCATAGATGCTTTGCCAACCAATCATGTGAGTAATGGCATGTGTGACATGATACATATTCTTTTTTCTTATTATATTATTTGGTATTTCATCACTTTATCTTGTATGCTGCATATATTGTAATGTCCGTGAATATGTGCAATGAGAATTGGATCGTGATGAGATCACGATAATGAGATCAATTTATCTTTAGACCATAAATAATCTCGATCATAGGTCACTCGAGAGGGACATTGAGATGATCAGATAGACTGGTATGCTATACACATATCCATATGATAGAGGCGGTTGGTCTCATAGCTGCTTGTGTGAGGACACTAGGGATACCGCATAGGTGCTTATTGGAAAATGAGTTCACTGCTTGATTCGCTTATAGAATGTTGGATGATTGATGATACCTCATTATTAGACAATGATTCCATCATCCTAGTGGTGTATCTGGTCTTTAGACTTGAGACACTAAGGATGTCCTGTATGAGTACTCTACTCATTGATATATATCGAGCAGCAACAATTGCTACCCTTGTTTCCTTCATTTATGTCAACAAATTTGACATTGAAAAACCACTCTAAAGACAATAAGATAAGGCATCTTTCAGATCTGAAAACTATGTCAAATGTAGCCAGAACGCGTAAAACAATTCTATGTGATTAAATAGAACACATACAGTTTATAAGCCAATGATCGCACGATGAGCCTGGCTTTGATACCAATGTTAGGAAATCACAGATCGACATCTCATACATAACGAAAAATAAAAACAAAATCCAGATTCTTCAAAGTCAAGTACTTAGTCGTTGTGCAATGATTGGTGCGTGAGAAAATTGCAAAATCGAAAATCACACGTATCATGTGAGAAGTGTTACAAAGGGAGATCGTATATCTCTAAAATTTCTAGATCCGATAAAGTGGATGAAGGAGAACTCGTGTACTCTTTTTTAGCAGTAATCCATATGGCAAATGTAGCGACGATGCTCCTTAGATCGTTGTAGGATCTCTCTCTTACCATGCATACCACAAGGCTACTAGAACCAAGGAGAAGGAGAGGAGGCTGAGGAGAATAGGAGGGGCGACCACCAGAAGTTTTAGCCTATAAACCATGTGGTTCCCCCACGGGACAACATCAAGGCTCCAACAGCCAAAAAGAGGTTGCTCGAATCCCTAAATGGATCAAGCATCTGACTAACGAATGATCTTCGCCATCATTAAAGATAGTGTACAGTGGAACTCCAAAGTGGTGCACCACATTCCGACACCTCACCAATGGCAAGACGCCACGATAAGAATGAGGCAAGCCGCAAGCACGGATCCACTCTCTCACCCATAGCGATCGAATCAAGACCTGCAATAATGAAAGCCGCTAAGACAAATCCACTCTCCTGTCCATGGTAGTTGAATCGAGACCCACTACGGTGGAAGTCACTATGGTGGACTAATACTAATACTCCCGCTACGGTGGTCGAATCAAGACCCGCTATGGCAGAAGCCACTACAGTAGACTTATACCGATACTCTTGCTATGATGGTTGAATCAAGACCCACTATGATGGACTAATACCGATACTTCTGCTATGGCGATTAAATCAAGACCTGCTATGGTAGACTGATACCGATAATCCCACTATGATAGTCAAATCAAGACCCACTACAGTGGACTAAGACTAATGCTCCCGCTACGGTAGTCGAATCAAGACTTGCTATGGTGGACTAATATTGATACTCCTGCTATGGTAGTTGAATCAAGACCCGCTACGATAGATTGATACCGATCCTCCTGCCTATGTAGTAAAGCCAATGGTCGCTATTGGGGACTTACACTCCCACTCAGACGTTCAAGTACTTGCCCCTGGAAGTAAAAGAAATGGTAGGCCCAAAAGAAAACTCAACCTTCTATACGGAAAGGGAAGGAAAAAATGGAGAAAAAAACCTCCCAAAGTAAAAGGGGGAGGTCAAAAAATGAGTGAGTGAACTCCCGTGCAGAAGTGGGAGAACGAAGATAGAGAGAGAGGAAAAGAGAAAGAGGTCCCTTAGGACAACACCCATTTAAAACAAAGATCGCCCCAACAAGAAAGCACAACCCATCCTAAATGGGCTTCACACCGACCACCACGGTGCTAATAGTGATCACATCACTATGCAAGAATGCAAGAAAAGTGATGTCCTTCGAGGCCTCCATTCGAAGTTTTGAAGAATGCTTTTCGAGGGGTGATGAGTGATAGGGATGAATCTTGGCATCCCCCAACTCCCCCCGCCACGTAAACAACACCTAAATGAAGGCCCAAAGCCATCTACTCCCTACAACCATTGACAGAAGGTCACATCACTTACCTTGACTTCTCGAAGTAAGCCCGCAGGAACCCCTCGACACCGATTCTGCAACTGAGAAATTAAACCTGGCCCCACATTAATGGTCGGTGGCATGGCTTAGCTTTGCCAGACTTTCCTTTCGAACGAATGACGAGAGGACCATACCCTGCCTAACCCAAAGAAGCAAGGAAGCTCGACCGGAGGCATCATCCCGACAGTCCCTAAACACTGCCCTGGGGAGCATGCATTGACAAGCTATCCACATTAAATGTTTTCACCACACTGGGTAAGAGGGGAGCCTCAACGAAGGCCCGTCCGCTCCACCCAACACCCAAGTACAAAAGTCATGCCCGAGACGAAGCCAGGGTAGACATGCAAAAGAGACTCTTTAACTCATTTATGATACTATTATCTTCCTCCCTCTTTGCTTTCCTGACTTAAGCATAAGAGGGATCGAGCCAAGACATCCTCAGTGCAGGCATATTGTGCAGGGTCATCGATATAGCTCAGATGTGCAGTCAGAAAGCTACCCAGTAAAGGAGATCACCCAATTCTCAAACAAAGTTTCATCGCTCGAAGACTGAGTCGCTCCTAGTGCACTACCTCTTCCTACAGCTTCTTTTATCTTGCTTGCTACGTCTTCTCTCAACGTCATCTAGGAAAAGTCACTAGAAGGGATCTATACTTTCAGTAGAGAATCAATCGGACCAACTCACCGGTTGACACAGTTTGGGTGTTAAGAGAAGATAAAACTATTTATTTGCTTAGACAAAAATTTGATGTGGATAGAAATTTAAGCACCATAAATAAATTTCTTGTAAAATTTTTTTCATACTGCTATAACATCCGATCAAACCATATATTATCAATCAAGACTATTGACATTTCGATGATAATGCATAGTGCCACATAAGCATGCCTTGAAATAATGTCCAAGAATGTTTCTTATTATTTATGCTTGAACATTAGAAAAGAAAGACTATTTTTGTTGATTTAATTATCGAAGGTATTATAGTATAGTTTTAAAAGATTTTTCGACTTCAAAGAATTTACGTGGTGAAAAAAAAGGATGAGAAAGGACAATCATCTTAGTTGCACGATATTTGATTTTTAAACATGATAGCATTCAAAACCCGAATCATATTAGGTTACCTTTTATCATATGAGGTTGACAAATTATTTTTTATACTAATATAACACGTGATACATTGTTCCACGCCATGATATCGTTAACAATTACCATTACAGACACTATATGATGATGACCTTCACCATCAACATTTGTATCTTGTGAACATTATAATTAATAATCAATATTATTATACATTATTAGTATTGTTGTCACCATCATCATTAATCATGATATGTACCATGGTACCATCAAGTTACGGGCTACTAACTACGTTATGTCCTTGTAACTGATATAGGAGTCATCATATTATCATTATCTTCTTCATCATCAATTATGACATGGCTTGACTGCTAATTCTACTCAGCCTGACATGGTCCGGCATATGATATGGGCTCCATCGAGGTGAGATCATGGCTGAAATGCTATTTTCACGAATTTTCTTTTCTTTCTAAAAGAAAAAATGTTAATAGTTAAGTGTTATGAATACAGATTTGCCCGCACTATCAACGTGAAGAAGTGAAACAGATTAGAGGGTCATTCTCCTCTCCAAAAGTAAGTAAATCTAGAAATTCGAGTATGTGTGGTCAGTCAATTAATTCTCTTTATATATATTTTTAAAGAAATTAATAAAAAATTAAATTCCATTGATAGTATTTAGGATCTATCCTAGAGTGTAATCATCCATAATTTTTTTCCTAATATAAATTAATTATCATAAATAATAGATTACTTTATTTAAATTATCAACATCTTTGTTTGTATAGCATGGTTAAGAAAATGATTAAAATTAATTTTTTTAATTATGTGAATAAGTTAATGATTTTATTTATTAATTAAATTATTAATTGATTTATTTTCCAACATGAATTTAGAAAGTAAATAGTTTAAATTTTATTTTTATGTATGAACCATTCTATCTTTTTATGTGAAGGTAAAATAAAAATTAAATTACTTTCTATCCTTAGGGGAAGAGGTTATATTCTCTTATATAAAAGAGTTCCTTTGCTCTCATTTCTCACCCAGTATGGCAGTGAGTATTGATGAGAGAAACCTTGTGAAAAGGTCGGATCCTTTATGTTTTTCTAATCAGTTTTAATTCATGTTTTAAAATATTTGATATTAAAATTATTAAAATTTTATAATACATAATAATATTTTAGCTTTAAAATTTTATGATTAATAAATAATAATAATTAATTTGCTATGTTAGAATGATTATTTTATTTATAATAGTCTCTTAAGTTTAAATAAATTTTAAGATTGATTTAATTATTAAAATTCTTATTTTTGATTGACATATTAGTTTTAATTTATTTAATTAAATATATCTATGTTTTAAGAATTATGTGTGAATATGTATGATTTAATTAGTTTTAAATTTAAGCTCACGAATGTAAATTATATAATTTATGAATTTAAATTACTCTTTAATAATTAAAAGTATTAAAATCTAATTTAATAAGAGAGATGAGGGTCTAACTTGAGTCAAGTTGATTGATTAGATTAATCCATGTAGCCAAGTATAACCTAACCCATATGATCAGACATAACCTAACTCATGTGGTTAGGTATAACCTAACATATATGATTAGATATGATCTAACACATGTGATTAAATATGACTTAGTCTATGTAGCCAAATATGACCCAACTCATATGATCAAGTATGACCTAATCCATGTGGTCAAGTATAGTTCAACCTATATGATTAGATATGACCCAACTCATATTGCTAAATATGATCCAACTTATGTAGTTAAGCATGACTCAACTCATATAGTCATGTACGGTTTAACTAATGTGGCTAAATATAATGCAACTCATGTTATCAAATATGACTTGGCTCATATGGCCAAGTATGACCTAACCATATGATCAAGCATAACTCAACTCATTTGGTTTAGTACGACCCAACCCATGAGCTAAGCATGACATAATTTAATGATAAGACAACTCAACTTATGAGTGAAGCTCAGCCTAACCCATGAAACTAAGCCCGCTTAGTTATGTGACTAGCGTTAAACACATTATTGTCTCTCTATCTAACCCATTGTACCTTAACTTAATCTGTTACCTGTGACAAACATGTGTGATGCATGTGACCCATCCAAAACTCAAGTGGGTTGGTTCGGTCTGGATTAGCATTACGTGATATAGTTTAATTTTTTTTTCCTTCATTGGTTTGAATTTGTTAATTAACTGAATTGGATCGATTTGATTGGTTTAAGCTAATCTATGATAATTTCAAATCAACTTGACTAGTTCAAACTTATTTGACCTAATTGAAATCAATCAAATCTAAATTAGACAGTTTCCGGTAAATCCAAACTAGTTCTATAAGGAATTGAAGTTGGTTCCATTAGGTCCTAATTGAATTAAATTTGGCTTAAATCAATTGAGTTATTCCAATTATGATTCTAGTTAATTGAGGATTATTGAGATATTGATATTTCATATTTTTTATGATTTGATGAATTTAAAAGTTTTATTCGAATGTGTCATTTAGAATGATTATTTATTTATTACTATTTCTTTTAGATTAAGTTTATAATATTAATGTGATTGTTACCATGTAGTATCTATAACTATACTAGTGGTCCATATTAAAAGTGCTGAAAGTTGCTTCAGGTCCATCCAATAGACATAGTATAATAGATTATACAATAAGCATAGTCCCTCATAGTATTTTACCATACTATATCTTAGATGCATGCGTGAATAAATAAATATAAATAAGTAATTATAGTTGTATCGCAGATAAGGCGATTTCCTTCAGGAATTAACAAGTTATCAGACGTGATAGTTAGATGGTTCCTTAATTCGTTATTGGGGAGAACATATCATAATTTAAGCAAGTGAGGCATATCACTCCATCTATTGTTGAAGAAAATTCATCTCGTAGAGTATGTCTCTCCATCTATTGTTGGAAGAGTGTACAATTGAGTATGATATACACTTTTTTTATTTAACTTTTATGTATGCCATCAAGATGTGTTTATATGATTGATATATGATTTTGTTTACTATATTAAAATTATCATTAATTTTTTGATACATGAGTTTCATAATAAATTGATAATAAATTGATATTTTATCATTTCATATTAAGTTATTAATGTTTATGTATATTTCATGAATATAAAAATTATTTTTATAAAATTTTAGAGGTTCCTATTAGTGTGTGTGGTTACTAATGTATTTTTATCTTATATTTATTTTCAGAGTAACATACTACTTATAATATATTTAAATTTTGGTAGAAGAGACTTTTTTTGTTAGTTATGACTCTACCCAGAAGATGTGATTTTTTTTAATTTTATTAAAAAATATTATTATAAATATAAATATTTAAATTTAAAAATAAAAAAGTCTTCTATAAATTATGAATATTAAAATAATAATTTTTTAAATATAAGATATGACGGATTCTAACTCTCACTTTTAGAATAAAAATTAGGCTTTAGAGTCTGATGGTAATATGTTACACTTCAGCTTGTAGAGCAACTACCAATACATCCTTGATAAGTTTCGTAAATAAAGTATTACCAGCATAATCTTTGATAATGAATCAATGACAATAATGATAATTAATTTATTATCAACAAAGCCTTTGAGAAGGGTACCTTCCTCAAGCCAATAATCAAAAATTCATTCGTCAAGAAATGAAAATCGACAGCAAAAACTATTTTGAATAAATTGTCATGGAGGAGGAGAAAAAAAAAAAGATTCCACACCATAAAACTAAAAAACAGGAAGAATGTCATATTATTTCAAAATAAGCAATTTTCTACTCAAATGATACAATATTTGATGATCCAACTCTAATGGGTAAATTAACACATCAACTTATTCTACCTATCTAAATCTAAGTTAGTTAACGATAGTATAGTCATCAATTATTTTAAAAACTTTCGATGTGGAACTAGGGTTTGACAGGGGACCTCTATAAATATGAGGGATTCAAAGCCTCATAGGCTAGAGCCTTTGCTTGCCTCTCCTATTCTCCTCCCCCTCTCCAGCTCAGAGCAGGCCTAGAGTTTTGAGGAGCGTCGTCGCAGCCCTGTTGTGTGGATCACCGCTAGAGAGGAGGACGCTTGACCTCCTTCACCCTCTCCTAAAGATCTGCAAGGAAACAGGGATATACGATCTCCCAAGGTAACACAATATACTCTATACGCAGTTTTAAGTTTCGCGGATTTTGCGCACCAATCTTCGCATGACGACGAACATCTCTTTGGGAATAAGGGATTTTGTTTTCTTGTTCCTCCGTTGCGCATGTGATGTCGCCCCCAAGATTTCCCAACAAGAATGATACTGATAATCCTACTATGATAGTAAAATCAAGACCTACTACAGTGGATTGAGACTAATGCTCTTGCTATGGTAGTCGAATCAAGACTCGCTATGGTGGACTAATATTGATACTCCTGCTATGGTAGTTGAATCAAGACCCATTGCGATGGATTGATACCGATCCTCCTACCTATGTAGTAAAGACAACGGCCGTTATTGGGGACTTACACTCCCGTTCAGACATTCGAGTACTTGCCCCCAGAAGTAGAAGAAAGGGTAGGCCCAAAAGAAAACTTAACCTTCCATGCGGAAAGGGAAGGGAAAAATAGAGAAAGAAACCTCCCGAAGCAAAAGGGGGAGGTCAGAAAATGAGTGAGTAAACTCCCGTGCGGAAGGGGGAGAACGAAGATGGAGAGAGAGGAAAAGAGAAAGAGGTCCCTTAGGACAACACCCATTTAAAACAAAGATCGCCCCAACAAGAAAGCACAACCCATCCTAAATGAGCTTCACACTGACCACCATGGTGCTAATAGTGATCACATCACTATGCAAGAATGCAAGAAAAGCGATGTCCTTCGAGGCCTCCATTCGAAGTTTTGAAGAATGCTTTTCGAGGGGGGATGAGTGATAGGGATGAATCTTGGCACCCCCCAACTCCCCCCGCCACGTAAACAACACCTAAATGAAGGCCCAAAGCCATCTACTCCCTCCAACCATTGACAGAAGGTCACATCACTTACCTTGACTTCTCGAAGTAAGCCCGCAGGAACCCCTCGACACCGATTCTGCAATTGAGAAATTAAACCTGGCCCCACATTAATGGTCGATGGCATGGCTTAGCTTCGTCAACCTTTCCTTCCGAATGAATGACAAGAGGACCATGCCCTGCCTGACCCAAAGAAGCAAGGAAGCTCGACCGGAGGCATCATCCTGACAGTCCCTAAACACTGCCTTGGGGAGCATGCATTGACAAGCTGTTAGCATTAAATATTTTCACCACACTGGGTAAGGGGAGCCTCAATGAAGGCCCGTCCGCTCCACCCAATACCCAAGTACAAAAGTCATGCTCGAGGCGAAGCCAGGGTAGACATGCAAAAGAGACTCTTTAACTCATTTATGATACTATTATCTTCCTCCCTCTTTGCTTTTCTTACTTAAGCATAAGAGGGATCGAGCCAAGACATCCTCAGTGCAGGCCTATTGTGCAGGGTCATCGATATAGCTCAGAGGTGCAGTCAGAAAGCTACCCATTAAAGGAGATCACCCAACTCTCAAACAAAGTTTCATCGCTCGAAGACTGAGTCGCTCCTAGTGCACTACCTCTTCCTACAGCTTCTTTTATCTTGCTTGCTACGTCTTCTCTCAACGTCATCTAGGAAAAGTCACTAGAAGGGATTTATACTTTCGGTAGAAAATCAAGCGGACCAACTCACCAGTTGACACGGTTTGGGTGTTAAGAGAAGATAAAACTATTTATTTGCTTAGACAAGAATTTGATGTGGATAGAAATTTAAGCACCATAAATAAATTTCTTGTAAAATTTTTTTCATACTGCTATAACATCCGATCAAACCATATATTATCAATCAAGACTATTGACATTTCGATGATAATGCATGGTGCCACATAAGCATGCCTCCAAAACATTTCGATGATAATGCATGGTGCCACATAAGCATGCCTCCAAAGAATGTCCAAGAATGTTTCTTATTATTTATGCTTGAACATTAGAAAAGAAAGACTATTTTTGTTGATTTAATTATCGAAGGTATTATAGTATAGTTTTAAAAGATTTTTCGACTTCAAATAATTTGCATGGTGAAAAAAAAGGATGAGGATGGACAATCATCTTAGTTGCACGATATTTGATTTTTAAACATGAAAGCATTCAAAACCCGAATCATATTAGGTTACCTTTTATCATATGAGGTTGACAAATTATTTTTTATACTAATATAACACGTGATACATTGTTCCACGCCATGATATCGTTAACAATTACCATTACAGACACTATATGATGATGACCTTCACCATCAACATTTGTATCTTGTGAACATTATAATTAATAATCAATATTATTATACATTATTAGTATTGTTGTCACCATCATCATTAATCAGGATATCTACCATGGTACCATCAAGTTACGGGCTCCTAACTACGATATGTCCTTGTAACTGATATAGGAGTCATCATATTATCATTATCTTCATCATCATCAATTATGACATGGCTTAACTGCTAATTCTACTCAGCCTGACATGGCCCGGCATATGATATGGGCTCGATCAAGGTGAGATCATGGCTGAAATGCTATTTTCACGAATTTTCTTTTCTTTCTAAAAGAAAAAATGTTAATAGTTAAGTGTTATGAATACAGATTTGCCCGCACTATCAACGTGAAGAAGTGAAACAGATTAGAGGGTCATTCTCCTCTCCAAAAGTAAGTAAATCTAGAAATTCGAGTATGTGTGGTGAGTCAATTAATTCTCTTTATATAAATTTTTAAAGAGATTAATAAAAAATTAAATACCATTGATAGTATTTAGGATCTATCCTAGAGTGTAATCATCCATAATTTTTCTCCTATTATAAATTAATTATCATAAATAATAGATTACTTTATTTAAATTATCAACTTCTTTGTTTGTATAGCATGGTTAAGAAAATGATTAAAATTAATTTTTTTAATTATGTGAATAAGTTAATGATTTTATTTATTAATTAAATTATTAATTGATTTATTTTCCAACATGAATTTAGAAAGTAAATAGTTTAAATTTTACTTTTATGTATGAACCATTCTATCTTTTTATGTGAAGGTAAAATAAAAATTAAATTACTTTCTATCCTTTGGGGAAGAAGTTATATTCTCTTATATAAAAGAGTTCCTTTGCTCTCATTTCTCACCCAGTATGGCAGTGAGTATTGATGAGAGAAACCTTGTGAAAAGGTCGGATCCTTTATGTTTTTCTAATCAGTTTTAATTCATGTTTTAAAATATTTGATATTAAAATTATTAAAATTTTATAATACATAATAATATTTTAGCTTTAAAATTTTATGATTAATAAATAATAATAATTAATTTGCTATGTTAGAATGATTATTTTATTTATAATAGTCTCTTAAGTTTAAATAAATTTTAAGATTGATTTAATTATTAAAATTCTTATTTTTGATTGACATATTAGTTTTAATTTATTTAATTAAATATATCTATGTTTTAAGAATTATGTGTGAATATGTATGATTTAATTAGTTTTAAATTTAAGCTCACGAATGTAAATTATATAATTTATGAATTTAAATTACTCTTTAATAATTAAAAGTATTAAAATCTAATTTAATAAGAGAGATGAGGGTCTAACTTGAGTCAAGTTGATTGATTAGATTAATCCATGTAGCCAAGTATAACCTAACCCATATGATCAGACATAACCTAACTCATGTGGTTAGGTATAACCTAACATATATGATTAGATATGATCTAACACATGTGATTAAATATGACTTAGTCTATGTAGCCAAATATGACCCAACTCATATGATCAAGTATGACCTAATCCATGTGGTCAAGTATAGTTCAACCTATATGATTAGATATGACCCAACTCATATTGCTAAATATGATCCAACTTATGTAGTTAAGCATGACTCAACTCATATAGTCATGTACGGTTTAACTAATGTGGCTAAATATAATGCAACTCATGTTATCAAATATGACTTGGCTCATATGGCCAAGTATGACCTAACCATATGATCAAGCATAACTCAACTCATTTGGTTTAGTACGACCCAACCCATGAGCTAAGCATGACATAATTTAATGATAAGACAACTCAACTTATGAGTGAAGCTCAGCCTAACCCATGAAACTAAGCCCGCTTAGTTATGTGACTAGCGTTAAACACATTATTGTCTCTCTATCTAACCCATTGTACCTTAACTTAATCTGTTACCTGTGACAAACATGTGTGATGCACGTGACCCATCCAAAACTCAAGTGGGTTGGTTCGGTCTGGATTAGCATTACGTGATATAGTTTAATTTTTTTTTCCTTCATTGGTTTGAATTTGTTAATTAACTGAATTGGATCGATTTGATTGGTTTAAGCTAATCTATGATAATTTCAAATCAACTTGACTAGTTCAAACTTATTTGACCTAATTGAAATCAATCAAATCTAAATTAGACAGTTTCCGGTAAATCCAAACTAGTTCTATAAGGAATTGAAGTTGGTTCCATTAGGTCCTAATTGAATTAAATTTGGCTTAAATCAATTGAGTTATTCCAATTATGATTCTAGTTAATTGAGGATTATTGAGATATTGATATTTCATATTTTTTATGATTTGATGAATTTAAAAGTTTTATTCGAATGTGTCATTTAGAATGATTATTTATTTATTACTATTTCTTTTAGATTAAGTTTATAATATTAATGTGATTGTTACCATGTAGTATCTATAACTATACTAGTGGTCCATATTAAAAGTGCTGAAAGTTGCTTCAGGTCCATCCAATAGACATAGTATAATAGATTATACAATAAGCATAGTCCCTCATAGTATTTTACCATACTATATCTTAGATGCATGCGTGAATAAATAAATATAAATAAGTAATTATAGTTGTATCGCAGATAAGGCGATTTCCTTCAGGAATTAACAAGTTATCAGACGTGATAGTTAGATGGTTCCTTAATTCGTTATTGGGGAGAACATATCATAATTTAAGCAAGTGAGGCATATCACTCCATCTATTGTTGAAGAAAATTCATCTCGTAGAGTATGTCTCTCCATCTATTGTTGGAAGAGTGTACAATTGAGTATGATATACACTTTTTTTATTTAACTTTTATGTATGCCATCAAGATGTGTTTATATGATTGATATATGATTTTGTTTACTATATTAAAATTATCATTAATTTTTTGATACATGAGTTTCATAATGAATTGATAATAAATTGATATTTTATCATTTCATATTAAGTTATTAATGTTTATGTATATTTCATGAATATAAAAATTATTTTTATAAAATTTTAGAGGTTCCTATTAGTGTGTGTGGTTACTAATGTATTTTTATCTTATATTTATTTTCAGAGTAACATACTACTTATAATATATTTAAATTTTGGTAGAAGAGACTTTTTTTGTTAGTTATGACTCTACCCAGAAGATGTGATTTTTTTTAATTTTATTAAAAAATATTATTATAAATATAAATATTTAAATTTAAAAATAAAAAAGTCTTCTATAAATTATGAATATTAAAATAATAATTTTTTAAATATAAGATATGACGGATTCTAACTCTCACTTTTAGAATAAAAATTAGGCTTTAGAGTCTGATGGTAATATGTTACACTTCAGCTTGTAGAGCAACTACCAATACATCCTTGATAAGTTTCGTAAATAAAGTATTACCAGCATAATCTTTGATAATGAATCAATGACAATAATGATAATTAATTTATTATCAACAAAGCCTTTGAGAAGGGTACCTTCCTCAAGCCAATAATCAAAAATTCATTCGTCAAGAAATGAAAATCGACAGCAAAAACTATTTTGAATAAATTGTCATGGAGGAGGAGAAAAAAAAAAAGATTCCACACCATAAAACTAAAAAACAGGAAGAATGTCATATTATTTCAAAATAAGCAATTTTCTACTCAAATGATACAATATTTGATGATCCAACTCTAATGGGTAAATTAACACATCAACTTATTCTACCTATCTAAATCTAAGTTAGTTAACGATAGTATAGTCATCAATTATTTTAAAAACTTTCGATGTGGAACTAAATACTTTCAAGGATTTATGTTCATCCAAATCATTTAACCTAGGTTTGGGTGTCATGTTATATTATAGGAGACGGAAAATACCCTAATGAGTTCGTAGGTAGTCTATTCGTTATCATTGAGGTTATTTTTTTATCAACCATGGTCAGTCAACCAAGTCACTTTTCTTTTCTTTGGGATTTTATTAATCCAGTTTACTTAGGGCATAAATTTTCTCTTAATGATATGCTAACTACAGAATGTAAAGCTAACATCACACGATTTCCTAGCTTTCTAAATGCCTTTCTCTTAAACTAGTCTGAGTGTATCTAACCATTTTTCTAATTCCGCATTTAACGAATTCCTTATATTTCCTGTTCTACATCTTTTCCATGTTTAAACGGCAATACAATATCTGTTCTCTATGATGATTGATTTATCTAATTTTTATTAATTAAATTGATAAAACCAGAAATGATATATTTATCTGATTATATATATATGACGAGCATTGAGAGTTCATCCATATGGATGGGGTCGATATAATCATGATGATGGAGCACGAGCATCATGATGGAGCATGCTCGGAATCCCTCGATGCAAGTTACGATTAGACCGACAAAACCTCAAAGCTCGAAAGGGAGAAATTTATAGTGAAGAAGAGATGATGATTCTCTTTCTTCATTCTCCATCAGAGTTGCCGTCTTCTCGTGGGATGGGGCACCATTTTCGATCACCGAGTTGACGCCTTAGGAGTTTTTGAAATTACAAGTACCAGGAAAGCTTGCTTGGTTCCTATCAGAATAAGTGGATTTGACGAAGAAATCATGAAGTGGGATCACAAAGGACTCCATCAAATCATGCAATGTTAGGAGACGTTTCCTCGAGACGTCTATTGCCTTGATTCCTATAGCAGCAAAGCGTAGGTACATCAGACTGACATCAAGGACCATGCTAGTATGCTTTTGTTGTCATATTGATGATGGAGCAATGTCGACCATGGAGGTATGATCTTAACCTTATCGATACGTTATGATGCGTGCTAACATATCTAGACGAGTCGTGTGACCGAGATAATGAAATTAGTATGAGAAGAGTCGAGTGGCCAAGATAGTGATACTACTACGAGGAAGTTGAGGTGCACACATGTTTGTAATTTAGTGCTGCACATTTTTCCCTCCTCATACATACATATATTATTGAAGCTTCTTTTCGTCATTTGAGTGTTCCAAGAACGGGTTACCGAGGAAGAACAAAGCAGCACGTCAATGAGTTCATCCCACCAAAACAACAATAGAGAAAGAAATATTAGTAAACGCAGGCACGGCGAGAAAGCCATGTTCGTTCTCCTACGGAGATGCTTCACCTCAAAGCCCACACGCCACTGGTTTGCATTTCTCCTGAGGTAAGCCAGTGCTTATGGCGGTGGATTAATTAGTGTGAAGAAGCTTCGGTCTAACTGTACTCTCCTACTTGTCTCATACATTACTCTCCTTTGCCTATGGATTGCACAAGTGCTGCTACCACTAATATATATACTACTATATTAGTTTAGCGAATGTTACTTAATTAGTTAAGATATATTATATATTTAATTAGATTCTAATTATGATTATCAATCAATATAAAATTACTTATGACATGATTCTTTAGGAAATAAATTTCATACGAGGGACTCTCCTACTTTCTTATCATAGATCATTTGCTCATATATAAATAAAAAGAACCTTCTAGGGGTTGTATTTGATACAATATCTATTTTCAATATTCTTAAGCTCAAGCGAATTTAGTTTTTCTTACATGTCAACATCATTATAGCTCTTAAATTTTAAGAAAGTGTGTTTATGGATTAGACAAAGATTTTCTGAATGACATCGAAAGATATGTAATCCTAATCTTGATTTATCAAAACTATTTCTACATAAATTAGATTAATGAATATTATTTGTAACTTATATGCTTAAGTTTTATCTGACTAGTAACTATCAAAGTAACCTAGGATGATAAGCCTGTGAGATATGAATTATAATAAATATTTTATTATTTATAATATATTATAAATTATATTTTATATTATTATATTAGTCTTATAGTTGTCAAAGTTGTATCGATCAATAATTTATAAAATTACATTAAAGAATTAGTCTAACGATATTGTGAAACTTAAAGCATTAGACATAAATATAAATATGGATAAGACTTTTTTCGTGTAATTCATTCTTAATTCTCTTCCTCATCAATTTGGCCCATTCAAGATTTACTATAATATAAAAAAGGATAAAAAATGAGATTTGAATGAATTGATTAGTATATGTATTCTAGAAGAATTAAGATTAATATAGGAAAAATCTCATAATATTCAAACTACTATTCGAGGAGTCGGTAATAAGAAAGGAAAGTTAAGTGACATCTTTCAAATAAATTTATGAGGTTTAGAAATGCCAAGTAGACTAATGAAAACAGTTTTCATAGTAAAAGTATTTCTTTTGTGTGAAGAAAGAATATATATATATAAAGGACTATGTTAAATGTAAGATTTGGTTCAAAAAAAGATATAAATATGACCTTTACATTTTTTAAATCAAACATTATAAATGTTCCTTCTAATACTTGGTGAATTGATTCTAGTCTCCAACTTATATTACTAGTAATATATATAAATTTCTTTCACTTTGAAAACCAAAAGAATATGAAAGATTTATCATTATGAAAAATCTTTTCAAAACGAAAGTGACAACATTAGGAACTTATCACTTGCACTTAGAGATGAATTATCTGATGGATCTTTTAAACATAAGCTATATTTCTACTATTTTTAGAAATTTAGTTTTCCTATTTAGAATGATGAGTTAGAATATTATCTTTCTTTTGAGAATGATAAACTTAGTATAGTTTATAATTCAAGGGATATTATTCTTGGATATTTTATTAGTTATCTAAAAAAATTCAAGGGATATAGATTTTATTATCCTTATCATAGTTGAAATTAAGAGACCATAATAGTATTTAGAAACTCATTGAATTATCTAATATTATAAAATATTTAATTATAAATGGATCTTTAAGATAAAACATAACTCAAAGGGTAATATCAAACCAAACTTGTGTCTAAATTTTATTTTCTCAAAACGAATGTGTTGATTGTAATGAAACTTTTTTTTTAGTTTCTAAAATAGACTCGTTGAAGATTGTAATGACATTAATAGTTTGTTATGACCTTAAGCTACATCATGTGGATATAAAAATAATATTTTTGAATAAGGATCTAGATAAGAAAATATACATGGAACAACCTAAAGGATTCACAAAAAAAAAAAAAGTTGAGCTTATAAATCTAGAAAATCTATTTATAGTCTTAAACAAGCTTCTAGATAATAATATATAAAGTTTCATAATATTATTATTTTTTTCAAATTAAAAAAATTGATATATATATATATATATGTTTGAATGTTAGTGGGAGTAAGTTTATTATAGTAGTTTTATATATTGATAATATTTTGCTTACAAACAATAATATTGGTTGATTGTACAAAACCAAGGTGTTTCTTATCAAGAATTTTAAGATAGTTAATATGAATGAGATAGCTTAGTTATTAGTCTTAAAATATTTTAGTTCTCTAGGACTATCATAGAAAGAAGATATGACTAAGTTTTAGAGAAATTTAGTATACAGTTTTACTTAACTAATTAGATATATATTATCATAGGTAAAAAATTTAGTTAAAGCAAATGTCCTAAGGAATTTTTTAATCAAATGAAAAATATTCCTTTTGCATGCTTAAATGAAAGCCTATTATATACTTAAACATATACAAAAAAAGAAATATATGAAGGGAACGAAAGACTACATGCTTATATATAAGAGATCAAATCAACTTAAAGTGATGGCATATTCAAATATTAATTTTGTAAATTGTCTTCACAAGAGAAAGCTCACTTTAGAATTCATATTCATGTTATTTGGAGCAATAATTTCTTAAAAAATATAAATTAATTATTTATTACATCATCAACAATGGAACATGCTTTAAAGTTACAAATCAAATTTTATGATTATGAAATTTTATCTTAAGATTTGATATTAATGTGGTTCACTCAATTGCTAGGTTGGTGAAAATATTTAATGATAACATTGAAATATTTTTTTATCTAAGAATGATAAGTACTCTAGTAGTTCCAAGTATATCAAGATAAAATACTTAGTAGTTAGAGAAGTAGTCCAAAAACAACAAGTGTCAATTGAGAACCTAAGCACCACTTTAATGATTGTTAATCTATTTACTAAAACTTTACAGCTTAAAGTGTTTAAGAAACATGTTCTTATAATAAGATTTATAAGCAACCCATAAAAGGTATGGTTATGCATATTTAAGTGGATAATATTATTGATATTTTTTTCCTTAATTAAAATTATTTGTTTTTGTAATTCAGTTTATATTTATGTTTATACATATTATAATTGAATGTGATGATAAGATTATCTAGACAAGACAAATTATAAGGGTCATTATAAATCGTACTAGAAAAAACTAATGGTATATAGAAGGAAGTATAATATTGATGACATACAATCATTATGACTTGTATTGTTTTAATTAGGCAAATTATTTTTAAATAAAATTTTATTTTATTTATTTTGATTTTAAATTTTTTATATCTTATCAATTAATGGACCGAATGAGAAAATGATATATTATATAATTCCATTTAATTAGGTAAGATATATTATAAATTTAATTAAAATTTAATTATAATTATCGATCAATAAAAAGTAAGTGTACATATGACAAGATTCTTAAGAGATGGAGGGACTCTCTTACTTTCTTATCATAGACCATTTATTCTCGCCTATAAATAAATAATACATCCTAGATGTTACACATAATATGAGATCTATTCTCAACCTTCGTAAGTTCCTGTTCCATCGCTTATAGTGGTTTGTGAAGGATAGAAAAAGAAAAGAAGACGAGTTTAATTTTTATTGCAGATCTGCATTGTTCTAGCTTTTGGATCCTACGACGATACATTTGTCGATCAAATAAAGATTTTTTGAATAATATTGAGAGGTGCGTAATAATGATCTTGATCTATCATTATTTAATTTTGATTTTGATATTAATTTTTTATATAATAATAATATAATTATAAGTTTTATGCTTACACATACGGCCATCCTCACATGACCAAAGTTTGCTTGGTCTTCCCATGACCCGTTTTCAAATGAAACTCTTAAGCAAGATGTTAGATCCTTCTTCTCACTTTTTATGTCTTTTGATAACTTCTACCCAAAGCTTATAGTACTGAAGAACAGTGGCAAATGCATATATACTAGCAAAAACATCCCACCAATTGTAATTAAATTGAGGTTGGATTTAGGGTCTGTTAAATCAAGCCATCACATTCCTAAGATAATTGACCAGTTAATTAAACAATGGCATGTTTTATTCCATGGGCTTTCGATTGAAGCCAGTGAAGCATTCAGGACCACAGAATCACTAGGCTGTATTATCTATGTTACCTAACATGGTTTGACCAACTGTGCTAAATAGTATTACTTGAGCAAACGTAGTTGACCATCTCAAATCAATTCAGCGGAATACAGCTTCAAACAAGAATTGGGCCGTGGTATGTGGCTTTAGATAAGATAAACTCGACTCACAAAGGCAAAGGCATGTGATGCACAGCCATAATAGATGAACAACAAGTGGGAGGAAGACTATTCTTGAAAAAGTCAATCACAGCATAATTCTTTAGATTCGTCTTTTAAGTAACATCTAGTCCATGTTTGGAAACAAGCATGTTCTTGTCGTTAATGAGCAGTAATTAACGGGCGCTTAAGCTCATTCAACAAGCCTATCATGGTCGTGCATGTTGGATGCGTAGTTAATATACAGCTGAAGCCTAAAGAACATGAACGGTCATTTCTCTCTCTCTCTCTCTCTCCCTCTCTCTGTATCATGCATGAACAGCCCGATTCTGTCCATCCCAATCCTTCAGAGTAAAGTCAACTGAGTGGACCAAAAGTTAATACAATCTCTCTCACCAACGAAACTTTCCAGAGACAATATCTAAGGATTCTTCGGACGGAATAAAAGCGAGGCGTAATCCAACCATTCCGAGGCACCCACCAGTGGCTATATAAGGGCTCGCTCTGATTCACTCCACAGCATCACAAGAATCAAGCACGATACTTGTGCCCACAGTGATGGCTTCCAAGGCTCTCTTCGTCTTCTTCCTCCCTTTGGTTCTCTCTCCCTTCTTCTCAGGCTGTGCGGAGGCGCAAGGCGGCCTACGTGTTGGGTACTACAACCAGACATGCCCTAATGCCGAGGCCATCATTAGTGCTGAGATGAGGAAGATCATCAAGTACTCACCAAGTCTTGGCGGTCCACTGCTGAGGTTGCACTTCCATGATTGTTTTGTAAGGGTGAGTGTTCTTGAGGCACCTGTGTGCATTTTCCAAGGATCAACGCGGCTAACCCAAGTTTTCTCTGCATGCAGGGATGCGATGCTTCAGTTCTACTGAACTCTGCTAACGGGCAGGCAGCCGAGAAGGACGGGATTCCGAATCAAAGCCTCGGAGGGTACGGCGTGATCGATGGTGTGAAGGTCAAGCTCGAGAAGGCTTGCCCAGGGGTCGTCTCCTGCGCCGATATCCTCGCCCTTGTGGCCAGGGACGTGGTAGCTTTGGTAAGCCAATCGAAACACGAAACCATATGATGATTTCAATGACTGCTTGTCTAATGGCTCTCTCTCTCTCTCCGCCTTCAGAGCAAAGGCCCTTATTGGCAGGTACCGACTGGCCGAAGAGATGGCACGGTATCGATCGCCAGTGAGGCCTTTCAGCTGCCGCGACCCACCGACGGAATCTCTCAGCTGATCCAAAATTTTGCTGGCAAGGGATTAAGTGTGCAGGACCTCGTAGTTCTATCAGGTAAGCGGACTCTGGATTTAAGTCTGAGCTATTCATGTACAGATTACTAACGATACTGTTCTTCTTTGCTGAGTAGGTGCACACACGATCGGGGTCTCTCACTGTTCCTCCTTCTCCAGCCGCATCTACGGCTCCGATCCCAGTCTCGACCCCAAGTACGCAGCAACGCTAAGGATGACGTGCAAACCCAACGACCTCACCACCCTCGTGCAGATGGATCCTGGGAGCGTCACCACGTTCGACACGGGGTACTTCAAGCAGGTGTCGGGGAATAGAGGGCTGCTCAACTCCGACGCGGCTCTGCTGCAGAACCCGCAAACGAAAGCGTACGTGCTGCGCCAGGCGACTGGATCTGCGTCGGAGTTCTTCAAGGATTTCGGCGACTCCATGGTCAAAATGGGGAACATTGGCGTGCTCACCGGCGCAGCGGGACAGATCAGGAAGAAGTGTTTTGCTGTTAATTAGCTTCGTGGATTGTGGGTTTGGGACATGAAGTAGTGCATTGATTTGTTCTAACAATAACGGAGGAGATCCACCAGTGCGTTGGGTTCCTTCTTTCGAGAATAAAACTCAGCTTTTTATAATATTCCACTTGTGTCTTGTTTTGATCTTTGCATGCCGTAATATATGCATGGCAATGGCTGCATCACGAGGAGGAAGTAAGATGGAGTTGTATACATGAGAATGGGCTTTCATATGAATCCAATTCAGGAATATAAACTACAATATAAGAACTTAAGTTATATAGAGTGTACAAATGGAATCAAAAAATCAAATCTAATGGAATCGGCCCATCTAGAATCGATTCAATCCTATAGACCAATTTAGAGAAAAAATAATAATAAATAAAGAATTGAGCATTGATAGAGAATACAATGTCAGCTAACATGGTGATTCGTAATGTGGGAACCGAGTCACCCTCCACTGCAATCCAAATCAGAAATATAAACTATACTTTAAGAACTTGAGTTATATAGAGTGTTCAAATGGAATAAAAAAATCAAACCTAATTGGAATCGAACCTGCAATCCTTCAGTTATATAGAGTGTTCAAATGGAACTAAAAAATCAAACCTAATTGGAATCGAACCCACAATCCAATAGATCAATCTAGAGAAAAAATAAATAAATAAATAAAAATACAAAGTTTAAAGTAGACCAATATAATCTTTCTACTCATCCATTATCTATTATGCTAAGAAAGGTAATCATAAGCTTTTTCTCATTTATTATGATGAGAAAAATAATCACAAGCTTTCTTCTCATCTATTATGAGGAGGAAGGTAATCACAAACTCTATTCTCATCATTTAAGATATAAAAAAATATCTTAAACCCAAAACTCCTTTTGAATAACTCAAACTCACATTTGGGGATCTCGGTTTACTAACTTAAGTATCAAAGAGGCCAGGTCGGGGAACCTCTGCCGACCTTAGTTTTCATGTAGGTGACACCTTGGGAGCATGATGTTCCTACCTTGAAGACACCTCGTACAATCCTATGTATACGAGTTTAAACCACGTCAAGCTGACCAAGATGTCAATGACATTTTTCATAATATTTTGGTATTAGAAGGAGGGCCCGAAGTCGTAGAAACGTCCACTTACTAACCCTTTCAATGAATGCTTGAGTGAGGGGGCCTTTTTTGTATGTGAATGTAAACACTTCAGCTCAAATGCCGGCATGATATAGGCATCTATTCAATAACCTAAGCCTCTCACCTTCGGAGGTAATCCCGAGCCACCTACTCGTCCCCATTGAAGTGTTTTTGAACCTCACCCAGTAAATGTAAATGTTAATAGGCATAATGCAAGCTGTTATTCCACTCTTGCCCTAACTAGCCCAACAAGCAACACAACCATCTCAATCATGGTTAGTAGCTCAATTGCCACTAGTACTAGCGACCAACAAGAGACCCCAATAAGATAAAAGGGGATAGCAAAACGATACCATGCCCTGGTTCATAGATAAGATATCCTTGTTCAACCGACAATCCATCCCAATAGTAGAGGCCAAGGACATCAATTGTGGCAACCTACTTGGCCACCATAGTGTAAGAAAATCTAGGAACGATATCATATGCGTAGCGGAAGAACAAAAACAAAAATATTAGAATTTCATAAAAGGTTTCATCATCGTGTGAAGATTGGTGTGCAAAAACCCACGAAACTAAAAATCAAATATGAGATAGTTTTATTACCTAAGGAGATCGTATATCTCTAAAATCTTACAGATCTGTGTGAGAGGATGGAAGAGGTCAAATGTCCTCCTCTCTAGCGATGATCTGTTGTTGGCTGAGGAGGAGAATGGGAGAGAAGAATAAGATGTGGCAGCCAAAATAGCCTAGCCCATGACCATTTGGTTTCCTCCTATTTATATATGCCCCTTATCAACTTAACCCTAATGGATCTTGCCATATTGGGTATTGGATCTCCATCCAACTTCCTAAGCCTCTTAAATTAGTGTGTCTCTACCCAATAATCTCTCATTGACTCTTATTGAATCTCATCCATATGATCCAATAATTCAAAGGCTTATTAAGTATCCAATAAGATAGGGGCTTATGCAGATATCTCATATCCGAACCTCTACCTATCGTAATACCTATCATATGTGTGTAACCCTTAAGGCCCAATATCGAGCTGACCATGAGTTATACCTATTAGAACTCCTTTTAGCTCAGTGAATTATTACCTCTATAATAATTCACGCGACTCATTGACTAAGGATGTATTGTGCCATTACGTTGTAGTCCCCGAACGATATAGGAGAATCCAATATAT
>LVTN01000396.1:206138-256647 GCA_001649415.1 Musa itinerans
TATATATATATATATGATTGGCTTGTAGGACACATATGATTAGCATATAGCCCCCGAGCTATATCAACCAGGATTCTGGAGGCGGCAACAATGGTAGAAAGTCATTCATCCTCGGCTAGCTCTTCAAGCGCATTAGTGACGCTCATAGTGGTGATGCCATTGAGATGGATGGCTTTGCCTCCTCGAAGCACAAAGTCCTCGAGCTTGATGACTTCGCCCTCGGAGCATGAAGAAGCATTAGAAGCTGTAGCTCTTATGCAAGAACGACCTCGCCATCACCCTCGCGACCAACCTCAGGCTACCAAAGGCAATCTCCAAGATCAAGATGTTATTGAATTCCATCTCTAGAAAGATAAGGGAAGGGAAGATCTTCATAGTGCTGGGGTCGAATGGCTTTAGCAAGTCCATCCTAATTGATGCCTTTGCGAATTACATCATGCGGGAGAGCCTATAGGGTCCCATCACTCTCAACAATGAGAAACTTGAGGGGTGGCTTCTCGAGGTGATCTCTGCTTACGTTATGCAAAACGACCTCCTACAACTCATGCTCACCATAAAAGAGACCTTGATGTTCTCTATAGAGTTTCGACTACCACGGTTGAGAAAACCCTGACCCGCGTGAAGTAAAATCTACCATGATAGAGGGAGGATTTGAAGTCCACAATAATAAGAGCACCTGAAATATGTCGTAATAGAGGAAGGACTCGAAGCCCGCCACAACGGGAGGACCCAAAATCCGCCACGGTGGAGAGAAGAGTTGAAGTCCATTACAATGGGAGGAATTGAAATCCACCATGGTGGAGGGAGAACTTAAAGCTTGCCATAGTGGAAGGACCCAAAATTTGCCACAATAGAGGGAGAATTTAAAGCCTGCCATGATGGGAGAACCCAAATAGATCAAAGAATCTCGATAGGTACTAATGGTGGTGGAGTTGAGGACTACAATTAACTTGGTGGCATCACCTATTGATTAACTAAGGTAAAAGCGGAGCATTGCCTGTATGCCTATTAGCATATGCATTTACTAAGTGAGATTTAAGAATACCTCGACGGGGACAAGTAGGTGGCTCGAGATCATTCCTTAAGAGTGAGAGACCTTGGTCGTTGAATGGGCACCAATGTTGCATTAGTGTCTATATTGTGGTGGATATACCGAAGTGCGAAAAGGGTAGCTATTGTCCCTTTCTAAACGAAAGCGCTATGGGTCGAGGGCAAAGCCTCTTTGAGCGTTCATTAAGAGGATTAGCGGGTGGGCATTCCTATGACATCAGACCCTCATTATAGTTTCAAAAATATTATGAGAAGATATCGTTAATGCCTTAGACAACCGACGTAGTCTAGACTCATTACATAGGGTTGTCCAAGGTGCCGCCTATACGAAGATTAAGGTCAATAGAAAAGTTTTTCGACATGATCCCTCTAATACCCAAGTTAGTAATCCAAGATAAGTATGTGTGGTCACAAGTGGTCAAAAGTGATTTTTTTTTTTCACTATGTTAAAAATAAGCATTTAAACCTCATCATAAATAGATAGAATATTCTATAAAATATTCTATAGGGAGGTAGCTCTCAATTACCTCTGACAATCTCTCATTGACCTTTTCTTCGTATGGGTAACAAGAATAAGATAACTTGCAACCACCTACCTTTAACTCTTATTAATGTAGGCAACCAGATTATGGATAACTTGTCTCTTTCTTCCGGCTTAGATATCATACGAAAATCGCATGTGATGATTAACGATATCCTCCTTATCAAATAGTAAAGTTCTTGCAAAAATGAGATACTTTCCAACAAAAAATTAAAAATAAGTGTTTTATTAAGAATCGGCCGAATTAAGTTCATTTTTCAACGTCAGCGTAACAACCAAAGGCAAGAAAATACAGCATGATGTGGAAAGTTATAATGTAATCAATGCTTATTGTTGTGTACACAGATGCACAGAATGAATGGTCAACGACCTAAGCATCAAAGAAGGGGTACAACTCATATCTTATATTACAGCTGCCGCCTACCACCCTTCCTCCTCGCTTCCCATCGCAGCAGCTGGGAAGCTCGCCAATGATGGCTTCGAGGCACTTCTTGCAGTCACCGCCAGATAGATCTTTCGTACACTGAACCAATCCGTAGAGATCCTGCGACTCTCCGATCTCCATCTCTCCGGTGGCAAACAACAGCGGCGAGATGTACGCCTTCTGCTTTAGCCTGTTCATCAAGTTCGCCACCTTGCCATCGAACGCGATAGGGTCCGAAACGTTCTCCCTGTTCCACATGTAGAACGTATGGTCAAAGTCGATCTCCCCGAAGAACTCGACGTCCGAGTACCGCAACATGCACTCATCGAACCATATGATCCCGTCCTTGTTGTTGGGGCAGAAATCGCGGACTCGTGCGCCTGCTGTGCGGACGCACGTCGTGCACGCTGTGCTCTTGATGTCGCCCCGACACAGTGCGAGCCCGTTCGCCCTAGCAACGCCTTGGCCGACGGAGCCAAGCGCGAAGCCGATGGGTGAGGCTTTTGTAGCGAGCATGAACATGAGTTGACGCAAGTTGTCGCCGAAGGCGTCGTTTGCTGTGTAGTTTCTGGAGGTCGAGCAAACAGCGTAGAGAGGATCGACTGCGGCGACGCCAAATGATACGTGGAGGAGAAGAGCCAAGGAGAGGAGGCGAAGACAAGACGACGACGACGACGGAAGGAGATGCATGTTGTGAGGAGAGCTGTCGAGTACTTGTTCGGAAGGGCAAATCTAAAGCGTTTTATAGGTGAATGTGTTTGAAAGCGTCATGAGGTCAAGCACAAAGATGCAGAAGCTTTCTTCGACGAAGGGGTCCAACTGCGGATGGCTAGTCAAGTTGGATATTTCTTGCATGGAAAAAGTCAATTGATTCGCTTAAATCAAAGAGTAGGTAAAGGTGGTGTTTGGAGCAATGATTATTGAATGATTTGATGATTGAGATGCTACATGTGATTGAGAATTGTATGAGAAGAAAGCTCTGTCATCCACTTCTATTCTTTCCATTGTAGACTTATTATATTCTCCATTCCTTCCATGACCAACTGATGAACACATGCAAATAGACGATACTTCGAGAGAGAATAAGAAGAAGAGAGAATAGACCAGTTTTTTTTTGCTTGTTTGGATCAGTAGAACAGACCAGAAACGAGCGACTGCTTAGAAATCTATTCTTTCTGTATTAAAGAAAATGAGATCTAGAAAGAATCAACAGATTAAATTGGTGTTTTGTGATGGCCAAACGGCAAGAAAGATGCTACAGACTAAAAGGACAAAGAGGCAGGCGAGTCTGTGAGATACAGTAGAATAAGATCTTCCACGAAAGTCCAAGGTAGGTCGGTCGACACTCCCTCAGAAGATTACGGCACTAGACCCATCTCTCTCTCTCTCTCTCTCTCTCTCTCTCTCTCTATCTCTCTCTCTCTCTCTCGCTGTAGGCCACTATTTTGCGTAAGCCTCATCAACTCCTGTACAGGACAAGGGATTTTGACCATCAATGGATGGATAAAGAAACAAGAAAAAGGAGTACAAATGCCACGCTTCTACGGATGGAGTGCATTCTTTTTACTTTTTCCTGAGGATAATTGCAGGGAGTCATGAGAGCATTAATCTCTCTGAAATATGTGTATTATTGCGGTTGGGTAATTACTTCTGAGATGAGAATTTTAGAAGAAACAGTAATTACTCTGTTCAGTAGTCATGGATCACTTGTGCAAAAAACAAAATTAAATATAGCATGTTTTTTTAGAATAGGAAGTTTAGTGGAAGTAAAATATGTTCATGTGTACAAGATAAAAGAAGATGAATTAAGAAAATAATCTTATATTATTATGAAGAATCTAAGAAGATAGATTATATATATTAGAAGTGGCATTCAATCTATATGTTTAAGTTTTTAGATTAAAATGATATCAAATTTGATGTATGTAAGTCTTGTTCAAGGCTCATCTATTTTATATTTCTAACACACAATACAATTTTTTTATATATGTATTTCTAAAGTTAGTGTTTATATATGTCCTCAAGATATATATATATATATATATATATATATAAAAACCAATGAGGGACCCAAGAAAGATGGAGTAGAAACCCCCTCTTCATTCTGAAATGCTATGATAGCATTGCTAGATAATACAAAAGAAAGGATAGTTTCAATTCTATCAAATTTGGAATCCGAACCGAATTAGTTCTATGCAATCTCAGTTTCGATTTCAAATTGGAAGTATCTATTTTAATTGTCATATTTTTATCTTTAATAATTCTAAAAATATTTCTCTAATTAATCGTTTATTAAACTATTGAAAGGATAGATTCGTTTTTTATAGAGATTTTAAGATTTTTTTTCTTTTTTGATTGATTTGGAATCATACCGTCATGACTTGATTTTGGTATGGTTTCATCCCATCAAATCATTCATCAATTTAGTTCTAGTTCGATTCGATTATTATTCTTAATGTTACATGATTTTGGTTCGAACACTCGAGTCCATCGCGTCGCAACGAAGCCGCCGTACCTCCGACCTCCCTGTGGCGCTCCATTTGGATTGGGACCCACGAGGAAAGAACGCGCAAACACAAAGCCCACGTGAGTCCGTCGTGAACACTCAAGCCGTTCCCCAAAGTCACGAAAGACGCACACCAATATTAACGGTGAACTATTACTTCCCCCTCCTTCCTTGAGTAGCTCAGCAAAACACCACCATGTCTTCCTCCTCCTTGGTTGCCTCTCTTCCAATGCTGCTGTTAGTGCTGCTTGTAGCAGCATTGAATCCCACCACAACCTATTCCCAGGATGAACCCATCCTCACGGACTGCGGCGACACCAACTACACCGTCCCCGGCCTCTTCGCCTCCAACCTGGCCTCCCTCCTCTCCAACCTCACCTCCTCCACCAGCGGCTTCGCCACCGCCGTCTCCGACGCCGCCTCCCCCTCGGCCGCGGCCTACGGCCTCGCCCAGTGCCGCCTCGACGCCACCCCCAGCAACTGCGCCTCCTGCCTCAACCGCTCCGCCACTGCCGCTCCCGCCCGCTGCCCCCTCCGCACCTCCGCCGCCGTCCGCTTTGACTACTGCCTCCTCCGCTACTCCGACCGCGAATTCTTCTCCCAGCTCGATGACGACATTCCGGGCATTCTGATCAACCTCCAGAACGCCACGGATCCGACGGTGTTCAATAGCCGTTTGCGGGACCTGATGTACGACATCGCGTCGCAGGCGGCGGCCAGGACATCGAGGTCCGGGGTAGGGATCACCAACTCCTCCGACTTTGTGGACATCTACGGCATGGTGCAGTGCACGCGCGACCTGTCGCAGGATGATTGCTCGTTGTGTCTCCGTCAAGCGTTGGCATCCCTTCCCTACGGTAGGATAGGGGGACAGGTGGTGAAGGTGAGCTGCGCTGTTAGGTTTGAGATCGTGCCTTTCTTCTCCCTCTCCGTCGTCCCTCCTCCGCCATCGCCACCGTCGCCTCCTCCGTCGTCGCCATCAGCTGGCTCCAATTCTGGTAAGTCGATCAGCAAGTGAAGTTTCGGAGAGGTTCCTACTTCGTCCATGTTTCCAATTTTGCCAATCAGCACCAACCAATGAAACAATCAATTTAGTTAACATGGAAAAGTTGGCATTCATGTCATGACTTTTGTTGCATCGTTGCATCTCTTTTCCATGGTCAACAAAGAAGATCTAAAACGTGGGGAATTGCTTTTGAATAGTCTTGTCACCTTTCCACCATTCAACAATGAAAAGTCTCATAGAACTTTCAAAGATCACTTTAATCCTAAATTAGGAAACATAAATGTCACCTATTATAAGTTCATTAGGATTACATTCTCAAGATGTTTTCTTTGCTTAAAGATCTTCACATATGAGAACTTTTAAAGATCTCAAGGGTTTAAATATGTGCACATATAACAAGATTAGTGTCTAAATTTTGATTCTTAAGCATCTGTTTACAGTTAATCACTTCCTTTTTTTTTTTGTAGGAAAAAGCAAAAACACCTCAAGAACAGTTCTCATCATATCCATTCCTATCGCTGCTTCAGCAGTGCTCATCGTTGCCATTTGTCTCTGCATACGACGAAGCAAACCAATTAAAAGAAGACTTCGTAAGTTGCAGCAGTACTATTATCTCTGAACACAGAGGTGATCACCATTTTCTTCTCTGTTTAAAGCCTGTAGTCATGTTGAAACTGTCGTAGCAGGGCGCAATTACGAAGAAGTCAGAAGTGTGGAATCTCTACTATTTGATTTGGCCACACTTAGATCTGCCACAAACAACTTCTCTGATGCAAATAAGCTTGGAGAAGGTGGATTTGGACCAGTTTACAAGGTGCCCATTCGTCTCGAAGTCTAAAATTGCTGCATGAGGAAGCAGTTGACCAGTTTGTGCGTTCGATTTCATCTGTCCTGTGCAGGGAACACTTGCGAATGGAGATGACATAGCTGTGAAAAGGCTTTCAAGGAGCTCAGGACAAGGGTTGGTAGAGATGAAGAACGAGGTGATTCTCGTTGCTAGATTACAGCACAGAAACCTTGTGAGATTACTGGGCTGTTGCTTAGAGGAGGAAGAAATGCTTCTCGTCTATGAGTACCTCCCCAACACAAGTCTTGACAAATGGCTATTTGGTATGTCTCTATGTAAATGATAAGAACATCTCCTAAGCTCTCACGGCAAGTATATAGTCAACCTCTTCTTTCTAATGTCAATGGAGCAGATCCTAACAGGAGGGGGTCATTTGACTGGGCGAGGAGGTACAAGATAATTGAAGGGATCGCTCGTGGTCTCCTCTATCTTCACGAAGATTCACGACTGAGGATCGTGCATAGGGATCTCAAAGCAAGTAATATCTTGTTGGATGGGGAGATGAACCCTAAGATCTCAGACTTCGGCCTCGCGAAGCTGTTCAACATCGACGAGACGCAGGGGAATACTAGCCGAATCGCTGGTACATAGTAAGTAGCATTTCTTGTTCTCATCCTGCAAAGAACGAACTCTTCATCAAAACAATGATGTCTCGTCGATTTCATCAGTGGATATATGGCACCGGAGTACGCAATTCATGGGTTCTTCTCGGCCAAATCAGATGTGTTCAGCTACGGCGTGCTAATTCTAGAGATCTTGACGGGCCAGAAGAATAGTGGTCATCAGGGATCTGGGAGATTTCTAGACCTGCTCAGCTACGTAAGAGATCATACTTCCCTTACAGATTACGATAGCTTCAGTGCCTGACACAGTTGATCGATGCCATAGGTCTGGAGCCATTGGAACAGAGGGATGGCGTTGCAGGTGGTCGACCGAAGCCTGCACGAGCAGTACGGACCACAGGAAGCACTGAGATGCATGCACATCGGTCTGCTGTGTGTCCAAGAAGAGCCGGCGGAGAGGCCGGGCATGGCGTCTGTGGTGCTTATGCTCGGTAGTGCCTCTGTCACTCTCCCCACCCCTTCACCACCTGCTTTTTACGTTCATGGCAGCTCGATCCAAGAGGCGGCGGATCTGCTCGAGGCAGATAGGGAGGCTCAGCTGCCTTTAAAAGAAAGATGGTCGGAAAATGAAGTCTCCCTCTCTGAGATGGAGCCACGATAGTAGAAGCTGTCGAAGAAGAACATGTAACTATTATTTCCCTTTTCAAATAATGGAAACCGTCGTTCCACCGTTGTATGAATAAAAACCGGCATCAATCTCTCTATTTTTACATAAACCACTGGGAGTTTTTCTTACTAAAGTGTCTTGGGCACATTTATTTTATGTCTCGAACGTGATTATTTTCTTCTCATGTGGGTCGGATTATCGATTTCGGATATATTTGGCATGTGTCTCCATCATGATAGATTTATTCTCACAAAGGTTAGGTTTTTTCGGTTCACAAATCTTAGGTATATTCAGCTTGAGCCTTCATTGTGGTGTATTTCTTTTCACGCAAATCGGATTTTTCTGATTCACGTTTCTCGGGCACATTTAACATGTGCCTCTGCCATGAAAGGATTTTTCTCATGCTGATCAGGTTTTTCTTATTCACTCATCTCTAGCATATTTGGCCAATGTCTTTATTGTAGTAGATTTCTTTACACATGGGTTGGGTTATCTTCACTCATGCATCTCAGGCACGTTTGGCCTGTGTCTTTATTGTGGTGTGTTTCTTCTTACACACTTGAGTCATCCTGATTCATGCATCTTGAACACATTCGTCTTATGCCTTTATCGTAACAAATTTCTTCTCATGTAGATTATATTTCTCTGACTCACGTGTCTCAAGTATATTTTGCATATGTCTTTACCGTGATAGATTTCTTCTCGCGTGGGTCGGATTTTTTCAACTCATGTATCTTGGACATATTTTGCCATCTCCACCATAATGATTTTTTTATCATATGGGTCGACTATCCTCGACTCGCACCTTAGCAACATTTGGCATGTGCCTTGATCATGATAAATTTCTTTTTATATGAGTTAGGTTTTCTCGACTCACACGTCTTATGTATATTTAGCCCATACTTCTACCATAGTAGATTTCTCTTCATGCGGGTTAGGTTTTCTCGACTCACATATCTCAAGCATATTTACCCTATACCTCCTACATTGCGGATTTCTTCTCACACAAGTCGAATTTTTCTAACTCATGTATCTCGGGCACATTTAGCCTATATTTCCACCATGGCGGACTTCTTCTCACGCGAGTTAGGTTTTTCCGCCTCACATGTCTTGAGTACATTTAACCTGTGCTTGCACCATAGTAAATTTCTTATCATGTGGGTTAGGTTTTTCCAACTCATGCATCTCGGGCACATTTGGCATGTGTCTTTGCCGTAGTGGATTTCTTCTCACATGAGTCGAGTTTTTCCAACTCACATATCTCAACTACATTTGGCCTATGCCTCTATTATGACAGATTTATTTTCATGTGGGTCAGATTTTTTCGACTTACGTGTCTCGAGCACATTTGGCATGTGCTTCTACAATGCTTCTACCATAGTGGATTTCTCCTTATGTGAGTCAGGTTTTTTCGACATGTGTCTTGGGTACATTTGGTTTACGCCTTCACCATGGTGAATTTTTTCTCACATGGGTCAGGTTTTTTCAACTCACGCATCTTCGACACATTTGACCTATACCACCATCAAGGTAGATTTCTTCTCATACAAGTTAAGTTTTCCTGTGTCATGCATCTAAGACACATTTGGCCGATGCCTCCGCCATGGTGGGTTTCTTCTCATGCAAGTCAAGTTTTCTCAACTCATGAATCTCGATCACATTTGGCCTATACCTTCATCATGGTAGATTTCTTCTTATACGAGTTAAGTTTTTCTGACTTACGCATTTCAGACACATTTGACTTATGCCTCTGCCATAGCAGGTTTCTTCTTACGCATCTGAGACATTTGACCTATGTCTCAGACACATTTGGCATATACCTCTATCATGGTAGATTTCTTCTCATATGAGTTAAGTTTTCTCGACTCATGCATCTCGGGCACATTTGGCCTATGTCTCTGTTGTGACTGATTTCTTGTCACAAGAGTTGGGTTTTCTTTTCTCACGCATCTCGAATACATTTGGCCTATGTCTCCGTCATGACAAATTTCTTATCACGTGCATTAGGTTTTCTTAACTCATGCATCTCGAACAAATTTGGTTTGTTCCTCAACTATGGCAGATTTCTTCTCATGCAAGTCTAGTATTCTCGACTCTCACATCTCAAGTACATTTGGCTTGTGCCTCTGTCGTGATAGATTTCTTGTCACTTGCTTCCGATTTTCCTAACTCACACATCTTGGGCATATTTGGCCTATTTGACCTATACTTTTGTCGTGATGGGTTTCTTCTCACACTGGTCAAGATTTTATAACTTATGCATCTCGAGCACATTTGACCTATACTTTTGTCGTAATGGGTTTCTTATAAAGTGGGTTGGGTTTTCTAAACTCATATATCTTTGGCACATGTGGCCTATGTCTCTGGTGGATTTCTTTTTATGCGGGTTAGATTTTCTCGACTCACACGTCTTTGGCACATTTGGCATGTGCCTTCGTCATTGCGAGTTTCTTCTCATACGAGTTGAGTTTTTTTGACTTACGCATCTTGGGAACATTTGGCCTATGCTTCTGTCATGATGGGTTTCTCCTCACATGGGTTGGATTTCTTCTAACATGAGTTAGGTTTTCTTGACGCACATATCTCGGGCGTATTTGGCTTGTGCCTCCATCGTCGTAGATTTCTTCTCAGGCTGGTTGAGTTATCTTAACTCACGTGTCTTAAGCACCTTTGGTCTATGCCTCTATTGTGGCGGGTTTCTTCTCATGTAGGTTGGGTTTTTTCTATTCACACAAATTGGGCATAATTGGCTTGTGCCTCTGTAGTGGTGGATTTTTTCTCATGCGAGTCAAGTTTTCTTGACTTACGCAACTCAAGCACATTAGCTTATGCCTCCATCATGGTATATTTTTTCTCACATAAGTTGTGTTTTCCCGAGTTATGTGTATCGAGTATATTTGACATGTGCCTCCGTAATGACGGATTTCTTCTTACATGGGTCAGGTTTTCTTGACTTATGCATCTTAGCCACATTTGACCTATGCTTCCACCATAGTGTATTTCTTTAGTGAATCGAGCAAGAGGGCTTGAGCCCCATTATAAAGGCTTGAATCATGAGTTCTGACATGTATAACTCATGACTAGTTTGGTATTAGACCTAGAGAATCACACACATATGGTAAATAATGCAACAAATAAAAGATTATATATGAAATAATATTTATTTTAATGAATCCTTATGAGAGACCCAATAGAGCTTAGAATAGTTATTGGATAAGGATTTAATATCCATTAAGCTATGGGCAATTGGATAGAGATCTAAATAAGAAGGATCCATTAGGGTTAATTAAAGAAGGCTCTTTATAAATACGAGTTGAGGCTAAAAGAGTCATAGGCTAGATCTATGTTATTGCCAAACTCCTCGTCTTCTCCCCCTTATGTGCTGTTGTATAGTAGTATGCGATCACGAGGAAAGAATGTGCTATGCGAGGAGGTGCATCGTTGTTGTGTCGATCATATGGATCACCACTAGAGAGAAGCTTGCGAGAGCTCCTTTATCTATCGACTAAGATATGTATTCTTAGGGGATATACGAGTTCTCTTGAGTGAGAATGTCTCACACCTTTATATAATTTTTAGTTTCTCGAGTTTTATGCTCTCAATCTTCGTATAACAATCACGTAAGATTGCTTTGAGAAACTAATTTTTGATTTTATTTTTTACTGCACGTGATGTGCTCCAAGGTTTCCCAATAATATCTTTTTCTCCCCTTGATTGAGCTCAAGCAATATCGCCGTCGATGGCCTTGGGCGTACATTGCTGACAAAATAGAGTTCAAACTCCTTTATGAGCCAAGTAAAGATGCCAAACAAGAGTGGTTTCAAATGAGTGTATCACTTTGTGTCAGGCCCCTCAATACTATCGAGAATGGATAACACACCAAAACATTCAAGGGATCGTAGAGGGATATTTGGACATAAAAGATGACAGTGTGCACAACCAAGTAGATATTGTCATTAAAGATTTCTAGTGATAGGAGGCCAAAGTTAGTCGGGATCAATTCTTTTTGGATGCTCTAGGTGAATGGAGATCAACCCAAGAGGGTAACTTATGTTTTGTTATTCTACAATAGCTTTTACCTTATGCCAAAATGTTTGATGATAATTAATTATTAATATATATTTTTATTATTGTATTAAGAAAATAAGATTTAGAAAGAATCTACCGACTAAATTGGTGTTTTGTGATGGTCAAACACTGAAAAAAGATGCTTCAGACTAGAAAGACAAAGACGCAGGCGAGTCAGTGAGATACAGTATACTGTCTTCTACTAAAGTCCAAAGGTACATCGGTTGACACTCCCTCAGAAATTTACGCCACTAGATCCGTCTCTCTCTCTCTCTCTCTCTCTCTCTCTCTCTCTGCATATCACTATTTTGCGTAAGCCTCGTCAACTCCTGTACAGGATGAGGGATTTTGACCATTAACGGGTGGATAAAGAAACAAGAAAAAGGAGTACGAATGCCACGCTTCTACGGATGGAGTGCATTCCTTTTCCTTTTTCCTGAGGATACTTGAGAGCATTACGGTATGGTTCAGCGGGAAGAGAATTGACATTAATCTCTCTGAAATATATGTAGTATTGCGGTTGGGTAATAGCATGAGAATTTTAGAAGAAACAGTAATTACTCTGTTGAGTAGTCATGGATCACCTGTGCAAAAAATAAAATTTGAGGATAGCATGCTTTCTGAGAATAAGAAATTTAGTCGAAGTAAAATATATTATTATGAAAATTTTGAGAAGTTAGATTATATATATATGAGATGTAGCATTCATTCAATCTGTATGTTTAAGTTTTTAGATTAAAATGATATCAAATTTGATGTATGTTAGTCTTGTTCTAGACTCATCTATTTTATATTTCTAACACACAATACAATTTTTTTCTAGGTGTAGCATCATTAAGCAACATAAATAAGTCATATTAGAACAAAGACATCTGCTAAAGAAAAACTAGATATATATATAGTGTTAGGGAAGAGAAGACTTTTAAACTAAAATAAAAATATCATAGATCAATAATCAAATAACATGTTAGAAAACTGATGCAAGATTAACACGATTCAACGATTTTTACTTATATTTAAAGAAAAAAAATCAAATTCTTCATAATATTTTTCTCATATCTTTTTCCCTAATAAAATCTAGAAATATTTCTCTAATTAATCGTTTATTAAATTATTGAAAAGATGGATTCGTTTTTTATAGAGATATTTGAGAATTTTTTAGTGTTTGACCGATTTGGAATCATACCGTCATAACTCGATTTGGGTCTGGTTTCATACCATCGAACCGTTGATTAATTTGAATATAGTTCGATTCGATTATTATTCTTATTATTATTTGATTTCGGTTCGAATCTAATCATATTTCATCGAGATCTAAGATGGAAAACAACGTGACAAGTCCCAACCGTCAGTCAACTCACTCGCCCATCACCGTGTTATTGACTCAGCACGACAACCGCGTCGCAACAAAGCCGCAATAACTCCGCCCTCTCCGTTAAGCTCCATTGAGATTGGGACGCACGAGGAAAGACCGAGCATCCACAAAGTCCGCGTCAATCCCTCGTCAACACTCAAGCCTCTCCCCGAAGTCACGAAGACGCACGCCAATATGTTCGGTGAACTATTAATTCCCACTCCTTCCTGGAGTAGCTCAGCAAAGCACCACCATGTCCTCCTCCTCCTTGGCTGCCTCTCTTCCATTGCTGCTGTTAGTGCTGCTTGTAGTAGCTTTGAATCCCACCAAAATCTATTCCCAGGCTGATCCCATCCTCACGGACTGCGGCGACACCAACTACACCGTCCCCGGCCCCTTCGCCTCCAACCTGGCCGCCCTCCTCTCCAACCTCACCTCCTCCACCAGCGGCTTCGCCACCGCCGTCTCCGACGCCGCATCCCCCTCCGCCGCGGCCTACGGCCTCGCCCAGTGCCGCCTCGACGCCGCCCCCAGCGAGTGCGCTTCCTGCCTCAACCGCTCCGCCACTGCCGCTCCCGCCCGCTGCCCCCTCCGCACCTCCGCCGCCGTCCGCTTCGACTACTGCCTCCTCCGCTACTCCGACCGCGACTTCTTCTCCCAGCTCGATGACGATAGCCCCGGCTTTCTGGCCAACTCCCAGAACGCCACGGATCCGACGGTGTTCAACAGCCGTTTGCGGGACCTGATGTACGAAATCGCACAGCAGGCGGCGGCCAGGGCGTCGAGGTTCGGGGTGGGGATCACCAACTACTCCAACTTACGGGACATCTACGGCATGGTGCAGTGCACGCGCGACCTGTCGCAGGATGATTGCTCGCTGTGTCTCCAGGAGGCGCTGGCTTACCTTCCCAACACCTACGGTAAGATAGGGGGACAGGTGATGAAGGTGAACTGCGCTGTTAGGTTTGAGATCCTGCCTTTCTTCTCCTTCTCCGTCATCCCTCCTCCGCCATCGCCACCGTCGCCTCCTCCTCCTCCGTCGTCGCCACCAGCTGACTCCAGTTCTGGTAAGCCAATCAAAAAGTGAAGTTTCAGAAAGGTACTGTTTCGTCCATGTTACCATTTTTGCCGATCAACACTAACCAATGAAACCATCAATATAGTCAACACGGAATAGTTGGCATTCATGTCATGACTTTTGTTGCATCGTTGCATCTCTTTTCCATGGTCAACAAAGAAGAGCTAAAACGTAGGGAATTGCTTTTGAATAGTCTTGTCACCTTTCCACCATTCAACAATGAAAAGTCTCATAGAACTTTCAAAGATCACTTTAATCCTAAATTAGGAACTTTTCTTTGCTTAACAATGAAAAGTCTCATATGTTCATTAGGTTTACATTCTCAAGATGTTTTCTTTGCTTAAAGATCTTCACATATGAGAACTTTTAAAGATCTCAAGGGTTTAAATATGTGCACATATAACCAGACTAGTGTCTAAATTTTGATTCTTAAGCATCAGTTTACAGTTAATCACTTCCTTTTCTTTGTAGGAAAAAGCAAAAACACCTCGAGAACAGTTCTCATCACATCCATTCCTATCGCTGCTTCAGCAGTGCTCATCGTTGCCATTTGTCTCTGCATACGACGAAGCAAACAAATTAGAAGAAGACTTCGTAAGTTGCAGCAGTACTATTATCTCTGAACACAGAGATGATCACCATTTTCTTCTCTGTTTAAAGCCTGTAGTCATGTTGAATCTGTCGTAGCAGGGCGCAATTACGAAGAAGTCAGAAGTGTGGAATCTCTACTATTTGATTTGGCCACACTTAGATCTGCCACAAACAACTTCTCTGATGCAAATAAGCTTGGAGAAGGTGGATTTGGACCAGTTTACAAGGTGCCCATTCGTCTCGAAGTCTAAAATTGCTGCATGAGGAAGCAGTTGACCAGTTTGTGCGTTCGATTTCATCTGTCCTGTGCAGGGAACACTTGCGAATGGAGATGACATAGCTGTGAAAAGGCTTTCAAGGAGCTCAGGACAAGGGTTGGTAGAGATGAAGAACGAGGTGATTCTCGTTGCTAGATTACAGCACAGAAACCTTGTGAGATTACTGGGCTGTTGCTTAGAGGAGGAAGAAATGCTTCTCGTCTATGAGTACCTCCCCAACACAAGTCTTGACAAATGGCTATTTGGTATGTCTCTATGTAAATGATAAGAACATCTCCTAAGCTCTCACGGCAAGTATATAGTCAACCTCTTCTTTCTAATGTCAATGGAGCAGATCCTAACAGGAGGGGGTCATTTGACTGGGCGAGGAGGTACAAGATAATTGAAGGGATCGCTCGTGGTCTCCTCTATCTTCACGAAGATTCACGACTGAGGATCGTGCATAGGGATCTCAAAGCAAGTAATATCTTGTTGGATGGGGAGATGAACCCTAAGATCTCAGACTTCGGCCTCGCGAAGCTGTTCAACATCGACGAGACGAAGGGAAGAACTGGCCGAATTGCCGGTACATAGTAAGTGCCATTTCTTGTTCTCATCCTGCGAAGAACGAACTATTCATCAAAACAATGATGTCTCGTCCATTTCATCAGTGGATATATGGCACCGGAGTACGCAATTCATGGGTTCTTCTCGGCCAAATCAGATGTGTTCAGCTACGGCGTGCTAATTCTAGAGATCTTGACGGGCCAGAAGAATAGTGGTCATCAGGGATCTGGGAGATTTCTAGACCTGCTCAGCTACGTAAGAGATCATACTTCTCTTACAGATTACGATAGCTTCAGTGCCTGACACAGTTGATCGATGCCATAGGTCTGGAGCCATTGGAACAGAGGGATGGCGTTGCAGGTGGTCGACCGAAGCCTGCACGAGCAGTACGGACCACAGGAAGCACTGAGATGCATGCACATCGGTCTGCTGTGTGTCCAAGAAGAGCCGGCGGAGAGGCCGGGCATGGCGTCTGTGGTGCTTATGCTCGGTAGTGCCTCTGTCACTCTCCCCACCCCTTCACCACCTGCTTTTTACGTTCATGGCAGCTCGATCCAAGAGGCGGCGGATCTGCTCGAGGCAGATAGGGAGGCTGAGCTGCCGTTAAAAGAAAGATCGCCGGAAAATGAAATCTCCATCTCTGAGATGGAGCCACGATAGCAGAAGCTGTAGAAGAAGAACATGTAACTATTTCTTCCCTTGCAAATAATGGACAGTCGTTCCACCGTTGCAAATAATGGACAGTCGTTCCACCGTTGTATGAATAAAAACTCGGCATTAATCTCTCTATGTTTACATAAACCACTGGTGAAGATCTCAACTGTTGAAAGTTACGATATTTCTTAGGTCTTGATGAGTCATATAAAGCTGGATAGGAATGAAGAGATCTGCCAACAAAGTTACCGCAAGCCGAGAGCAGTAATGCTGGTGAATGATAAGAAGAGCCAAAAGTGAACATTATTACCCTCTGGGGACTGTTCATCCCAAATCATAGTTGCCTGTGTGTGGGTCATATGGGCTTCGTAAAGATCTCTAACTAGAGGACAGCTTGGATGGAAGTATGAGGTTGAGACTGTGCAGCGCACATGTCAAGAAATCAGTGCTCAACGAGGAGGCTGACCACATAGAAGTACATGTGTCATTTGTCTATTGGTTCCAGCGCTATCCAAAACCTTGCCTGGGTGGATAAGGTTGCCCTGTCCGCCGCCAGTCTCCACAATCTGCAGCAAATAAAATCCCATTACCGTCGCTGATTCCGCAAAGGGAGAAGACTACACACAGGGGCAGGTGAGGTGAGCAAATGGCGCAGTCTCTGGCATCCGTGGCTGGCTTACGCGGCGCCTCTCAGGCGGTGCTGGAGGGAAGCCTTCAGCTCAGCGGCTCCAGCCGGCTTCCTGCGCCCGCGCCCCACCACCGCGTTGCCGTTTCCCGGCTCGGTCTGGCCGTCAGAGCCCAGCAGGCTCCGGCCGAGGGCGAGGCCACGGCTCAGAGCGGCCGCCGGGCCGTGCTCGGGCTCGTGGCCGCTGGGCTCGCCGGCGGGTCCTTCGCTCAAGCCGTGCTCGCCGAGGCCAAGTCGATCAAGGTCGGTCCCCCGCCTCCGCCCTCCGGTGGACTCCGTAAGTTCTCCGGACCTCGTCATTCCTCTTCTCATATACTGATTCGGAAACACTTATGCACTGACTCTATCTACGCATGTATATCCAATAGCTGGGACACTAAACTCTGATGAACCGAGAGACCTTGACCTGCCACTGAAGGAGCGGTTCTTCCTGCAGCCACTCGGGCCGGCGGAGGCCGCGGCGAGGGCCAAGGAGTCAGCCAAGGATATCATCGGCGTTAAAGAGTTCATAGACCAGAAGGCATGGCCGTACGTCATGAACAACCTCCGGCTCAAGGCGGAGTATCTTCGCTACGACCTCAACACCGTCATCTCCGCCAAGCCGAAGGAGGAGAAGAAGCCACTCAAGGAACTCAGCGGGAAGCTCTTCGCTACCATCAGTGAGGTAACTTAATCTTGTTTGGTCGTCTATACTCTAACGTAGCCCTAATCCCCTGGTGTCTACGTGCAGCTTGATCATGCAGCGAAGATAAAGAGCAGCTCGGAGGCGGCAAAGTACTACGCAGCGACCAAATCCATACTGGATGATGTCATTGCCAAACTGGGCTAGAGAGAGAGAGAGAACTCAGTTTCTGCTGTGTTTTGTGTTTCTGCTGTCTGTCATCCACATATGTAACTTCTCGTAAATGGACATTCTAATTATGCGTTGTGTCGCTCTGGAACAGTGTGGAAGAAGAATAATTAAACTCTTGTGTCCTTTAATGCTTGTCTTAAATAAACAAAACACATTAAGGAAAAGGATTATAACCTCGCATGAACTTTTAATATTCGACATAGATGGGCCGGTTTGATATTGACTGTTACGGGCCGGGCCAAACCGGACCGAGCCGACCTATTCTGACCGACTTCGTCCCCACCGCTTCACGCTCAGCAACTTTCGATCTCCGCCGTCGCTTTTATCAACATCTGACGGTAGGCCGGATCAATCCGTGTGCTCCCACGTCATTGGCCTCCGTCCCGCGTCTGGTGCATTATATGGACGAGCTCCTCGAAGGAACTTCTCACTGTACTCGCTCGGCTGTAGCTCGCGCGATCGCTTCATTACTCGTCGTCGGGATCGTTCTTTCTTCTCGGGAAGCTGCGGAGAGCAATGGCGGGGAGAGGGAAGACGCTGGCGTCGGCGGCGGGGAAGAAGGGGGCGTCGAGGAGCAGCAAGGCCGGTCTCCAGTTCCCGGTCGGCCGGATCGCACGGTTCTTGAAGGCCGGCAAGTACGCCGAGCGCGTCGGTGCCGGCGCCCCGGTCTACCTTGCCGCCGTACTCGAGTACCTTGCTGCTGAGGTTCGTTCCTTCTTCTTCCTCTCGTCATTCAATCTTGGGTCGCTTTGTTTAGGGTTCGAAAGGGTAAAAGTTCCTCTGCTGGGAGTTGATTTCGTCTGAAGTAAATTAAGTTCATCGATCATCATGGCATGAAAATTTAGGTCAAAGTTGAGCGGTTAATACGTAGTTGAGCACTTAAAACCCTCTCTTCTCCATGATTTCTTACCCAAAAATCTCTTTTTTATGACCGACTGATTTTATCTGGGCAGGTGTTGGAGTTGGCAGGCAACGCGGCGCGGGACAACAAGAAGACTCGGATCGTGCCCCGCCACATCCAGCTGGCGGTGAGGAACGACGACGAGTTGACGAAGCTGCTGGGCTCCGTCACCATCGCCAGCGGCGGCGTGATGCCCAACATCCACAACCTCCTCCTGCCCAAGAAGGCTTCCAAGGCGTCCGCCGCCGCCGGCGAGGACGAGAGCTGAGCCGGCCTCCGCGATCAAGAAAATCGAACTGCTCCGGCGTCGTGCTCTCTCTAATTAGGTGTCGTAGCTTCGGACCATTGTGTAGGACCCAGGTAAATTATTAGCGGTGTGAACTAGCCGTAGTAGTAGGTGAATGATGTGCAAATAGAGTTGACTGATGGTGTGACTGTACATTCGAGGTTGCCGTTCGTGAGAAATATCTCTGCTTCTTGGCATGTGAATTCTTGCCGTGTAGATGATGATTGCCATTGTGGTTGAGCCGCTCTGCGTTTCGTCTCTGTGATACCAGCCTCAGTTTGCTTCTTCTTCCCCTGCTGTTGCCACTGGAAGCAGTGTCTTCTCCTGATGCCTTGTCCCATCCCGAGCTTTCACGACTTGCGATAAAGCTTGAACCACGAAGCTCATGGATGGCCGTGGCCCGGAGTCTGGGTTGATGCATTTGTGTGCCACTGCTCCTATGTTGTGCAGTTCTTCCGCGTTGTATGCTCCACTCAGCCGAGGGTCCACGATTTCCTCCCAACCTGCGGTTCCCTCCACATCCATGGCTGCCTGATTCATCCACACAAGTATTAGCACTCGGGGAGGAAGAAGACTTCATTAGATGCTATAATTTCCATGTAAAGGGAGAAAAACCCATATTTCTTCCATTGCAGCAAATTTTGGTGTGGTTGATGAGAATAAGAATCTAAATGGAGGCGTCTTACGAGCTCAACGAAGTCCATAAGACCTTGTTGTGGACTCCTGCCAGCAATCATTTCCAGAAGCAAAACTCCGAAGCTGTAGACATCACTTTTTTTTGTGAAGATCTTTGATGATATGTACTCGGGATCAAGATATCCGAATGTTCCCTTGACGTTAGATTTCTGGTGGTTGACTATTGCTTCTCTAGATAGTCCAAAATCTGCAACCTGTTCATGGAAACTAGTTCATTAGATTCGTCAAGAAGAAAGAGAGAGGGTAATGGGCATATATGGATGTCCAGCATATCACAAAGCATGGATTGGATGATTCAGAAGAAATAAGGAGATCAAATAAGAAAACATGATCATTAGATATGTGAGACATGATCAACGCAGGAGTTGTGAATGTGCAGTACTTTTCCATCTCTAAGAGACAGGATTGTTTCAAATGTATCTTGAACCCTCCCATCTTTTGCAAGATGTTTGTCAGCTCAGCTGCACAAACATTAACAACTTCGTAGATTTCATGTTAAAGGCATGTACCTTTTTCCTCCTTACTGTCCCATCTAAATTTTATAAACAGAAGAAACTTCCATGATTTGTCAATCAATTATATTTTCTCATGAACAGCCGAAGGAAATAAGTTGGAGATTAACGTAAAGAATAAATATGCCAAAAGTTTTGAAAGACAAGTATAAAGTCATGCAAGAGTTGATTTCGTATTAACACAAAATGCAAATCCAGAAATCCATTGCTAAATATATCTAAATATCAGAAGATCATTTTTCATGCATGAAATAGGTACCTAAGAGGCATGAGATGCCTACATACTCTTGCTCTCATGGACTGATCCAAAAGTACATTCGACGGCTTGATATCGCGATGCACAACTGGTGGAACTGCCTGCATCAAGTAGTGGTATAACCAAGAACATAGTTACAATTTCTTAGGGAAAGCAACTTTTGTAGTTCTAGTATGTCAAAGAACTAGGGACTATTTCATATTTGCTGGTGGCATAAACAGTTAAAGACATGTTAGAGGACAGGGCAAGATAGTATCGAACAGTACTGCTGCATATATGAAGCTTACACCATAATGAAGATACTCCAAGCCTCTTGCAACATCTAGTGCTATATCAACCCTCAAAGTCCAGCTCAGTGGATCATGTTCTTCACCTGCAAATATTGTGGAATATTAACTAACATGTCAACATAGACAAAAAAAGGTTTTTGTAATGTATCACAATACGTATCAATACAATCAAAGGATCAATGATTAATGAATTTGCTGGATGATGCCATGTGTCCATGGATTTGGATGAATGGATTCAGCGTAAACCTGCATTTTCCTGTTTTTGATGATTCAGTTCATACCAATCTCTTTTGCATCTCAAGAAACATGCCTCATAGTCAGAAATAGTTATAATTTTCTGAAAACTCATTTTATTATGCAGATAGACGTTTGGTACCATATCACTATCGACTGATTGAGAGTTCAGTAGACTTTAATGTTTAGCGATAAATAATCTAGAACATAGTTTCATTATCCACTAACAATAGGGAGTTTATAAAGAAAGTTGAAATTCAACAAGAAGTGAAAAATATTAGACAACAGAGAATCTCCAATTTGTTTTGTCATACAAAAATTTGTGATCAATGATATAAGGATATAGTCTACAACATTAGAGGCTTTGCTACTACCTAGTAAAAAAGTTAATGTGATACTTACAATACAAATGAGAAGCAAGACTGCCATTAGTCATGTACATGTATACTAGCATAAGCTGGCCTTTGTCAGCACAATAACCTAGCAAATTCGCCAGATTACGATGATGCAATCTCCCAAGTAGCAAGACCTGCATCAGATGCAAGAAAAATGAGAAAAAAGTTGACACTGTTACAGCCTGGGTATGACAATTTATTCCTCAAAAAAGTTCTCCCATTAAAGAAACAAAGAAAAATTTTAGGATGTCTGTCCATACAAAATTTTAGGATTCAAGATAACTGGGTCATATAAATATGAATCTGCATTGCCAACAGTTTTTGTTTCTTTTTTTCATGGATTCCTTACTAGTTGACAATAACTCTTAGGATTGATATTTTAAATAACTTAACCATTTATTGTTGTACAATGGAATTGTACCTCACATCATTTCATCAAATTTTCAAAGATGCCAGGACTGAGGCATGACCAAAATTCATGAGGAAGTAGAATTTGAATATGACAAGCAAAAATGACAACGCAGTTATATTTATTAGCAAATGTATTTTTTAATGATCTCATGATTCTCATTATATGAGAGAAAATGTTGAGCAAAGTTTGCACATGCTGACTAACATGCATTAGAACTTTTGAAGTTAAAACAAGTATCAAGTTGCTTATGGTTAACCATAGAAACTGAAAGGAAGAGGGAGGAAGAAAGATATTATGATGCAAAACTACCTCTGTTTGAAATTCCTGCTCCCCTTGTTTTGAATTGGTATCAAGCACTTTAACAGCAACTGTCTCCCCGGTAGACACTGTAGCCTTGAAAACTGGACCAAATGCTCCCTGACCTATCACTGATGTGAACTCACATGTTGCCTTCTGCAAATCTCTGTGAAAATATGAGAATAATGATGTGAAACTACAACAATGAGGGCTTAAATAGAGAACAGCTTGGTACAGCTTGTGTAATATCCATTGTACAGAAATAACATGCATAATTAAACATTTCAGCAATATTATTTGCTAAAGCATTAGTCGTGCAGCTTTTCTGTTAAAAAACATTGCTAATTTTCTCACACTCTGCAATGTTAACAATGTGAAAGAAGAAAAACTGATAAAGTTGTCAATAGTTGCTTGGAAATTGGCTACATAAGTTTAAAAGCATTCATGTGGTATTGAAATTAAGTACGCCTCTTCCATGCAAATACGTGCAAATTACATCACCACCCCAGGATTTACCTACTTGTGCATGCAGAATATGTGCCAAAATTGAGTAGCAACTGAAATTAAAGGGGAAATTAGAAGGCCTCATAATATTAAAAAGGAATGTACTTATTAGCTAGGATGTTATGAAGGAGCCAGGTAAAAGACCTGCCATTGTGGCTTCTCAAATGGCATTTCAGACACCTGTTTCCAGATTACCCTGTGGAAAGGTGTCCAAAATTTTCAATATCTTTCAAGATGCTTCAAAAAGAGAAATAATGCCACAGCTATATGTTTGGTTTTTAAATAATGATAGTCAAGAAACGGCTATTCCATTTTATTAGTACTCAAGAATGACTGGCAGAAAGATGATTGATGAGCAGCCACTAGTAACAGCAACAGTAGACATACTTGATTAAGGTTTAAGCAGAAGGCTGCTAACATATTTAAACCAATCTGAGAACTAAATGTTTATTATAGCAAACTAACATACGAAGAGAAGCTACCTGATTATCTATCAGCTAGTTAGCTGAAAATTTCCAATGTCTGAATTCCAAATGTTCAATGTATCCATGCTTATTATGTAATAGAAGAGCTTTTAAAATCAAACTATTTTCAAGGAACAGATGGAATTTCCAGTCAAGATACTGTGAGACACAGGCAGAGCACCGTTGAACACATTGCATGTAACTACAGGATCAGATACCATATTCAGAACTAAGAAGCATTCAAACATTAAGAATGTTGACTTGCAGATGGTGTTCAGTGAACCAGTCGACTGATCTGCAAGGCATCACATTCAGATTTGTTGAAGAACCTAAACGATAACAAATGGATTAAAAGATGAAAGTACCTGTATGTGTACTTGGGTATTCCAGGAAGCAAAGATGCAGGATTCTTCTTGCACGTGCCATCCAGCCACACAGATGTGCAATTTGCCTGAGGGACAACCGGTGATTCTTGACCAACAGTGGAGTCTGAGAGTATAACAGAAGCATCGACACCATTCGTACGGATGGGAATGGTGGATGCCCTCCGCGGATTGTCCTCCAACAATAGCAGATACCTACAGAGCCACTTGATGAAGATAAAAGCAACCAAAGCCAACATCAAACTGATGAGGACTCCCATAAGCATCCCCGTGATCAGTTCTCGTGACGCTTCTTTCATCTTCCCCACTCGCTTCTAGTTGAGCAATGTGTAGAAGAAAAGCTCCGGCCTCTGTCGGTATCGGAAAAAACAATTGCAAGACAGATAAATCCAGCCCATATTAGCTTTTCCATTCACATTTTCCATAAGCAGCCACGAAGCAGCTCAAGAACCAAAATTTAATTTCGTGTTTTGATAAAAATGATTGTGAAAACGATGGGTTTTGATGGATTAAACGAGTAAAGAAGCAGATTTTCACCTCCCCTCTTTAGGAGCGAGAAGAAACCGATGAAGCGGTGAGGAAATCGGAGAGATGGAGTGGGAATGGAGAAAGATTAGGAAGAAATAAGTTCGCAGAGAAGCGAACCAACCAAAGCCAGACGGCGGGGGATCGGCGTCCTTTGCTTTATTTATTTACGTCAAAAGCCACTGTTACATCTGTTGTTTGACGAGAATGACCTCGCCGGATTGGCGTCTCTTCGGTGTCTATTTCAACAGAGAGAGGGGTGTTTTAGGCAGATGATGGAAAAAGATCGGTCCGGATGGGTGAACGGCGGATAGCACGTGCAGGACATTTAAAACTCGGCCTGCACGAATCACCCCCCCATCTCCTGCCGTCGATTACGCCTCGAGATCCGCTTCTCGCATTCTATGACAGTGATTTAGTTTCACTATGATCGGAAGGCAAGGAGGCAATGATACGATGATACCTGAGAAAGGTTCCACAGCATTCGATCCATCCATTGCAAGCATAGGGGATGCCGGTGGCCGATCATTTCACTACGATACAACAAGAAAAAGTCAGTTCAAGAAGGAAAGGAAACCAACGCAAATGCTTCCACAGTAATGAGAGAACTATATGTTTTTTCTGTAGAGTAGAAAACATGATGATATGAACAGTATCGAACTCACACTGTCATACAGCTACATTAGGAGGCGTTCGATCAATTGCAGCAGCATCGTGCCGATCTCCACCAGATTCAGTCACCTGATCTATACAAGACCAAAATATATTTAAGTGCTTTTGGATCAAAATGAGGATCAACAGTAAAGTTTTGACAAGAAGACCAATTTCAATTAAAAAACACTTGAATGAGAAACGGATAGATGTGTTTAAGTTATATAAGGTCGACAGCAGAGGAAAAAACTGAAACATCTCAACCCAAGAAATAAATGTCATCATAACTTGCATTTGAATGCACTCCAATCCTAGACAAACCACAAAACTAATTTGCAGAAAGAAGAAACCATCAAAGTCATATAATCTGAGGCCAAGAAACACTAATTCATCCTATGGAGAAATCTGAGAACCATTCATTAGCTTTCTCATAATCAGTAGACTGAGTTTAGGATATGTTAAGTGTGTAATTAGAGAAAGTCGTGTCCTTCATAAAATGCACTAATTGGATGACCTCTCATTAGCAGACCACAGGATTACCCATAAAATAAATAAACCAAATCAATATCCTGCGCTACATTACATGTTTTAACATAATTACATCAGTACACCATATAGGACACCAGATGGCGTTGGATGTCCAAAAGCATTGTCACAATTCTGGAGGCCCAGATGGGAATTGACCCCAACACATGGCTGGATGAGAGTGTCTGGAGCTGAGAAAACCTGCATGAAAATGAAAGCAAGCACTCAGATCAAAACATATAATCTCTTCAACTCAAAGCATGAATGAAATTATTCAGTCAAAAGACCTGGTATACAATAAATTTAAACATTCTAATAAAAGATGTCAATAATTTTAATTGGCTGTTTACAAACTCTTGTCACATTATATCAAATCTTTTTTATTAGAGAAACATTATAACAAATCTTATTATCAAAGCAGGTTTGGAGTAAAACAGGATAAACATGAAGGAGCTTAAAATGAAGAGAATTAAGTATAATTTAAGAATCTGATGCTATGATCAGTCTGGTGATCTAGGTACTGAAAGATGAATAAATGAATGGCTCACGATGCAGCAAAGTGTGATAAATCTACACACTAAAAACAACAATCTCAAATATTTTAATAAACAATTTGCTTGTGTATCTGTACCATGGGCTGGATTTTCCACAAAGATTGCTTGATTGGGTTTATCGTACTGCAGACTTTCAGCTACTACACTTTCAACTGGATTTTGTAGTCGATCACATGGTGCAGGAATCATAGCAGCTGTCTCAAGGCGTCTTGTCTGCAAAACTTGCTCTAACTGATTACTTAGAATATCTGACTGGCTTTCAAGGAATGCATATGAATCCAAAGATTTGGCTGCATGTGCTGCAGCTATACTGAAAATGCGGCATAGAAAGCTATTACGTTTTGCTAGTGATGATTGAGGATCACCATCAAATGAGACTGCAAATTTTTCACTTAAACATTGCGTCTTAGCATCCTTCCTCCACCTCTTCAGAATGTACTGTGGGGGAAGATCTTTGATGTTCCGGGAATCTAGTACTTTTAAAACATGACAACATTGTATCCCAAGACACTCAAACTTCTTGCAACTGCAAGTCACAGTACCATCTACAGAATCAAATTTCACCAAATGTTCTCTGGGTTTCTCCTCAGATGTTACCTTGTATTCAGATATTGTCCCAACCTGGCCACAACTATATAAAACACAATCCATGTATAATTCAAATTCCCTTTCAAACATTTTGTATGCAGCTGAAGTGTAAGCATTTGCAGCTTGCCTCAGCATCCGCATAGAAGGTGATTTTTTGGTACTCATACTGGCACTAATATCAGCCTGTAGCTCAGCACGTCTTCTTTCAGATAACATTCTCTCATAAATTTCAAAAAAGCTTGGAAGTTCTGTTTCGATGACCAAAATTTTCTTTAGCTCAGTACCCATGCTCTCCTTCTGTTGGACGCTTTTCATATCTGCATAAAATGCTTCTCGTCCATACACCAATGCCCATTTCTCTCTTTCATCGAATAGCTTATGCAACCACTGATTGTCTTTAAGTTCATACTTGACACACATTGTTTCCCATTCTTTTAAGAATTCTTCCTCTTCTTCACAATCAAAGAGGCATCTGCAAAAGTCATATACCAAAGTTCTTGATCCATGGAATGCTTGACTTAGTTGCACAGCAGCATTTTGGTAAATATGCCAAACACAGAAGCGATGATGTGTGCCTGGCCAAATTGCAGCTATTGCCTCGCTCATCATTGAACAACGGTTTGTTAGAATTGTCTTTGGCTGTTTACCACTCATTGCTGTCTTAAAACTCTCAAACAGCCACTTGAAAGATTCTATGCTTTCATCATAAATCAATGAAGCACCAAATATAACAGTTTGTTTATGATGATTAATACCAGTAAACAGTGCAAATGGCCTGCCATACCCAAGTATCTTGTACGTAGTATCAAAGCATACAATATCACCAAAGTAATAAAAGTCCATCATAGACTTTGCATCAGCCCAGAAGAAGTTTGTCAAATTATCATCCTTGTCAACTTGTACAGCATAGTAGAATGATGGGTTATTGTCTTGCATCTTTTGCAGATACTCCAATGTAGCACCTGCATCACCTACTTGAATAGCCTTCAAACGCTTGGGTTGTGGATAATTTATCTTATCTGAAGGAAGCACAGTGCTACTATGATGAGTTTGTACTTGCTTGACGTGTGCATCATCTGCAGATTCATCAGCTGTGTCTGAAACATGATCTTCACCATTTTCTATAGTCTGAGATGTCAAAATCTCAGTAGATAGAGGAGCTTCTAGCTGATGGTTATGGTATGTGACAAATTCAGTTACTTGATATTTGCCAGTAGGTGTTATTCTAATCACCATACAGGCAGGACAACCAGTTCTGAATTCTGGACGTGGTTTCTTCACCCTCTTTGCTCCTTTCTTTTGCTCACGGAATCCTTCTCTTGAACAAACAAACATCCTTCTAGTGATCACATTTTCTGCATTAACTGTCACACTTGCTCTTCGAACACTAAATCCTATCCTTCCAGCATACATGCTGTAGAATTCATAGGCCTCATCTTCGGTTTCAAACTCCGGTGTTCTTACAGTGTCATCCACCAAATCAGCTCTTGCAACACGAGCCTTTCGTCTCAGCTTCTTGGCCCTCAATGTGTGAATAGTAGACACAGTTGCAATTTGATGGTTGTGCTTGGGAACAAATTCTGTCACACGATATTTGCCATTAGCTGTGAGCCTGATGGTCATACATGCTGGACAACCAATTCTTGTTTCCGGTCGTGGACACTTAGCCTCTTTTGCTCCTTTCTTCTTCTCTCGAAAGCCTTCCCTTGAGCACACAAATGTCCTCCTAGTGATGATATTTTTTGATGTCCACAATGTTGATCTTCGGACAATAAAACCCACATTTTCAGCATATGTATTATAGAAGTCATATGCATCATTTTCACTGTCAAACAGCATATCAACCCTAGGCACATATTTCGCATTACTAACATCCCCAATTATCATAGGCTCAGCACCTGCCATGTCCATCATCTTTTCCTGTCCATCCATATAACAGAATTCCTGTTAAGATGGGGAAGTACTTGGTACATACAAAGAATGCCGCCTTCTAGGAAGCACTGTAAGGTATAATAACAGAGGTTTTCTGATAAACTCCAACAAAGAATGCATTTACAGGAACAACTATATTTTCCTTGAAAAAAAAAAGGCATAAACAGTTGTGTGGTTTTCCCCATAAGTAAAAGGCTCATCCTATGAATGTTTAAGTCAGACAGCACATAAAATGAAGTTTGAAAAAGAAATATTTAAGAAGCAATCAATGCCTCCTCTACAATAAATATTTTTCTTTCTACTTGGGAATTAGCACTATTTAATTTTAAAAGGTACAACTGCAAATGAAGCAATTGAATGAGAGACAACAACTGTCTCTTATTGTAGCATCAAAGATCTGTAACTCCAAAATTATGATGATCATGTTTTTCAGCCAGAAATATTTCCAGAAGCAGCACTAAGAATATGTTTTTCATGTTTTCCAGCTCAAAATATAATCAAGTAGAAGATAACTCATAAATTGGATCCTGAAAATTTATATTTTATAAATCAATGGCATGTTCATCATCATGTTTCTTTTCTGTCACTGTCAACAACTCTATTATCTAACTCCAAGTTTGATTAAATATCTCTACAAGAACTTCTCAAATTGCAAGTTAAACAACTCTGCCAACACATGCTACCAATTATGTTTGTCAATCCTAACTTAATTAGCATATGTGAAATCATTTGTTGAATAAATGTAAAATTATTTCTCTATGGCCCCTGTAAGGAAAAATAAGATAATCAAACAAGGAGGGAAGGGCAAGTACCCCATGACAATTGTTTTGCACTGACGAAAGTTCTGAAGCTGATGGAATAGGTGGTCGAGCAGCCCATGGTGTAGCCTGAGACAATATGACAAGAGGCCTTGGCCATGTATGCACCAATGGTTGTCCTGTAGTTGGATGGCCACCACCCTGTGCAGGTGTAACAGACTGCAAAGGAGTAAAAACTATGGCAGGGGCAACAAAAGTTTTTTTATCGCTCTTCATGTTGTATGCCTGTAACCATCAATCATGTAGATCTGCTGTTTCTGCCATTCCTGCAAGTAGTACTTCCAATCAGAACAATATTTCTGCTCACAGTTCAGTTTTTTTTTTTTCATTATTGACTACACAGTACTCGTTGACAAAATGATTATGAATATCTAAGAATACTCTCAAAGTATGATATTGTGACATTGAATATAATGTCCATTGTCAAAAGACATGGTTTCTAACTTTCTATAACCTAAATCATATAAACCACAATGGATGACTGGTTATTGTTTATAACAACAATTGTGCATATGACAGTGAGATTCACACCTTCAAGATGCTTAGGAGGTAGGAACCAATATGATATTACCCGTGAACAAGTTATAATTTATAATTCTAACTTGCATCCATCTCATGCCTCATTGGTGAAGCCCCTATTATCCCATAAGACACCTACGATGTCTAGGTATCAATTTTGCTAATCTAGACCGGCCATACTTTTTTATCCAATCAATGAATAAGAATTTTCAGGCATCAACTTGCTTCTGCTACTTATTGAAGTCTCCTCAAGCATGATGACATGGCAGAAAAGCTCCTTTCTAAATTAAGGGATATAATGCCATTTTGAACCTTGCTCTTTTGCTGTTTTGCATTTCTAATATTTCCATGTATGATTAACCCATCACATACAAGATGCAGCTTCATCTTGCAATTATATCCCACCTCTACCCCTCATCTTCACTTTCCACATGATCGTTGATTTGCTGATAGCAACCTCCCGTGACAGTCTTGGGCATGTGTCCTGACAGCAACAACTGAAACATATTATACACTGATTATTTTTCATGCAATATGCCTCTGCTTCAAATTTTAATCTTTGTGGAAGAATATATTCAGATTCAAATGCTGATATTCTAAAATTTCCGCTTTAACATTTATCTAGTAGACGAATAACAGAGCTATTGAATAATGCAATTTTTTTCCTGCTATCTCTTTGTGAATGTTAGTCAAGATTAGGCCTATAAACTTCTACAATTACTTCTGCTCATGCAGACCCAACCCTTGAAGATAGTATAAAAATTTGTCAATGTATGCATTCACTCAATTGTCTTTGTTCTAAACAATCAATTTGATAAACAAGAATTGTTGGTGGTTCATAGATAAGACTTTACTCTTCGAAAGGGCTTTAATCACTTCACAATGCCATATGTTCCATTTCCCAATTATTCTTATATATAATAAACTCAATTGACCCCAATTAAGAGCAACATAGGTGAATTAGATCAATCCCAACCAATAATGGTTCCAATAGCCTATCTAATATCACCAGAGGAATCTAGGACATCGAAGGTTTAGGAATGACAGAGTATAGGTTCATGGAAGGCCAAAACAAATAGCAAGATTCTAGAAGACAAAATTTGATGGCTGATAAAAAAGAAACTTCACTGTTGTACATGAACTTGCAAAAAACCAAGTAATTGCACAGAACAGGGCAGTTAGAAGATGGCATCATACTGCTAGATGAGAAAGAGGGAACAAATGAAAAGACAACCAACTTTTGATGCAACCTTTTACAATTTCATATCTTTTTTCAACTGACAATTTTCAAGACTCTAGTTATTAGAATCACTCAGAATAGTGAAGGAAAAAGAAGGAGAAAGGAAAAGGAGGGTGGTTTTTGTTTTTGGGGGTTGCCTGCTCCATTACATGATCAAGCAGTCACAATCATGGATAGAATGACTACTAACATTATGTTTTCCACATTTATTCAATGAGGCACCCTATGTAACAAAAACTGCAGCATAGTATAAAAAGGAACAAGGACCTATAAACACAAATGAAAGTTAAATATTTCTTCGACATTTATATTACTAAAATAGACAGTCGTAAAAAAAATTGACTCACAACAAGAACAATTCTGAATAATTTGAAAATAAGTAAACCTAGATTTAGGTATCACTCAATTGACTAGCGTTTGGCTTGTCCAATCCGAACTGATTTTGTACTTTATATGTTGATCTAATTAAAATCCTCCTCAACATTACTATCGACACTATTTTTTTCTAACTGGTTGGACATTCATGAGATTATATTATAGGAATAAAGAACAAAATATAAAATAAGAACTATCTGCTGCATTAAAGTGTATCCCAAAGAAAGTGATGCACTAATGGTACTGATTGGCATGTTCATGATAGCAAATACACGTTCTTTTTTATTTAACCTTGATTCCTCCACTATAAACAATGAATTAGCCAATTTCACCATGGCAGGGCAAATTTCTAATAATGAAGTGCTCCTACAGTTTAACCAAGTTAAGCATCACCTGCTGACAAGCCAGCTGGATGCATGATGGCTTAACACTAAAAAGCCAAAACTCTACTTCTCCATGAAACTCTTATTCGAGTGCTTATCTTCTTCACCCTTCCATACTATGAACCTTATTCTTTTTTTTTTTATCATTTTCCCAATATGTGCATTGCATTGATTCTTCTTTGTTTCCATTGACTGACGTACTAACTGAGGAGGGCGTATGCTTCCTTGATCTAAAAATTTGACGAGCACAGAAAAAAGGCACGTCCATGTTCCAGCTCTCGTGTGTTAGGCACTGATTCTCATTCAGGCCAGCAAGGACAACGACATGGATTGAGATTTAATAGTGGGAAGAGACGATCAGATCCTCGCATTCAATGAATTAAATACCTCAAAAGTTCATTTTTACGCATCTTCAAGTCTGTTTCTGCACTCCAAGAGCCTTAGCACACCGCTGCAGAACGAACACCCGCAGGACTTATGTTCTTCTATTGACAACAGCAATAACGACGGTAGAACGTCCAGAAAACGCAGCTATCTCGAAGGATCCAAAGATGAACGAGAACCCTAGAATCCAGAAAGAGGGAAAATAGGAAAAGAATGACAGAACGGAGCTATTCACGCGGGTTGGTGGTACCTTGGATCGTCGCCGAATTGGGGGCGACCGGAGGCGTCGGTGTCCGTCGCCGACCGCAGGTGCGCCGCCGCAGCGGCGGCGGGACCGGAGGGTGGGGAACTCGAAGGAGGCGGGTTTAGATGGGAGGCAGCGGCCCTCCCCCTCTCTGGATCTTGTCTCGGGGTTAGTTTGGGAAGAGAGAGAGCTCAGGTTGGATACGGTGTAGGGATTGGGGTGGCGGATTTGGCTATACCTTATTCACACCCACCCACCCATCCGCATTTGGCTGTTTCGAAAACGGGTCGGATCTGTCTCGAACCCTTGCTTCATCAGCATCCGAAATCGGCCCATCTGAAGCCCATTTAAATGGAAAAGCATCTTCCCACCATCAATGGTCCTTCTCCCCATCATCCACCGTACACCTACCTGCGTCACCCGATCATGCATCGTCCATCGTCATCATCGGCAGAATAAAGAATCCCTCTCTTCTCTCTCGCCTCCAATTTGTATCGGAGAGGACCCAATCGGGAAGAAAGAGGAAGAAGAAGCAGAGAGGAGGGTCGGAGGAAGGGGGAAGAGAGAAGCAGAGCAAGATGTCGAAGAAGAAGTCTTCTTTCAGCGGATCGATGACGATGACGCTCAAGGACTTTCATGGCGGCTCCATCCCGTCCCAGCTCCCCCTCCCTTCCGCCCCCGGCAGTAGCGCGTACTGTTTCTTCGATCACCTCTCTTCTCTTTCGCCTCTATTTAGCACTGACACTACACTTTTCTTTTCTGATCCTATGAATCTGAACCCTAATCATTTTCTTTTGTTGTCTTTCTCGTTCCTTTTCCCTCTGCAGCTCCGCAAGGCCGCTCGATCGGCCTGCTGCATGGGGCACCACGGCAGCTGCAGCCTCTGGCAGGTCTGACCACCACCATCACCTCCTCCGCCCCCGTCCCGGATCTGCGGGCGCCGCCTCCGCCTCCGCCCGCGGCCTTGACGAGCGGCCTTCGGCCCTCCTGCCCCATCCACCCCACATCGGCCGTCACTTCGACGAGGACGAGCGAAAGCCCTTCGATGCCTCCTCCGCCCCGCGCCGCACCCCCGTCTCACCTGACAACACCCTTCGCTCCCCACCGCCCTCCAGATCTGACCCTAAACGCCCCATCTCGAGCCCGGTGTCCACCCTTCCGGCCGCCGCCCCCGGCCCCGCCTCCGCGCCTGTCTCCTCGCTTCCTTCTCCGTCCGGCAACATTGGCTCAGCTGCTTGGGGTATGAGGAAGGAGGTAGGAAGTGAGCCGCTGCCTCCGTTGCCGGCCCAACCCGCCGCCCCGATGTGGTCTGCTTCAAAGCTAGCACAAGCCAGCGCCGTTGAGAAGGTGTCATCTGGCAGGTGGCAGTTGAGGACCCCTGAGGTGGAGATTATCAGATCCCAGGAAACTGAAAATTTGGATAGGAGATTTGAAGAGACGGCTCGAATTGTGGTTGGTATCGATCCGGATCGTGAGAGGGAGAGGCCGAGATCAGTCTCCTCTGTGGTGGCCCATGCGGACGTCAAGGAGAGGATTATACAAGGATCTTATACGGATAGGGCTTGGGATCAGGAGAGGGTAAGATCTCCAATACATCCTGAGATGAAGGAGAGGAATGTGGCAGGTTTCTCTTATGAAGGGACACGGCCAGCATCCAGTGATGGGAGATTTGGTGGATCAAAGTTATATCAGCAAGGTGGTGTGGAGGTTTCAGAGCGTCCTAAGTTGAACCTTCTTCCGAGGAGAAAACCACAGGAATCTCCAGACATTCAGGCTAGGGATTTTGATGACAAGCAGGTACACTTTGATCTTGTGCTTTTTGAGCTTAGCAAGTATCATCCATGTGGTTACTATTTGAACATTCTTATAGGTATATCAGGCTCCTGTGAGCTTAGTGCAAGTGCAGAATATACATGAAACTCATGGGAGTATGAATCTGCCAACACAAGGATCAGTTGGAGCAGACGAGGGGAGTCGAGTAATTGAGCGTCCGAAATTGATATTAAAGCCTCGTACCCAACCTATCGAGCTGTCAGATGGAAATGCTGATAAGGAGAGGTCAAAAATCTCATTTTTTGTCAATCTTCTGATTTCATTCTTTACGTTCTCTACCAGGATGACTTACTAATGGCGACTAATCTATTTGAGAAGCCAACATTTGCTTTATATTTGGTTTGTGTTCTGTCCTGTAAGCAGCTGATTGACTTACTTTGCCATCATTAGATACTTTATTCGTGGATGTCTTTCCTTGGTTAGCTTTATGCACTTTTTATATGAATGACCAGTTGATAAAGATATTTAGCCGAGGAACTGGGAAAGCTTAAAAGAAAATGACAAAAGCTGTTTTGTGCAGCTGTATTCGATAATCTGAATGTCATAACCTTATTATTATTTTTATATATTTGAGAGACCAGGTATCGACATGTTAATCTTGTAACTTGGAGATGATGTTATTCTTGTCATTTTTCGCTCATGCATTTGTGTTAAGTAGATTATTTGATGGTCTTTGTATATTCTTCATGCTGGTTTCATAATAATCTATTGTCAATTTCAACTTAAAAATCTTTTTGTTTCTTTATATTTACCATTTTATTCTTGTTGTTTCGTGTTCCTTTATTTTTCATTTTCTTTATCTACAATCCCATTAATGTATTATGAAGTCAAGTTTCTCTAGACAGTTCCCATGAAAGTCATCTAACTTCCAAGGAAGAAAAGAGTTTTTATGTTGATTACACTTTCGATCACACTTATAACTAATTATATATTCATCTTTAAAAAATATGTGAAAATGTTTATAGTTCAAGAGGATATGGGAAAATGTTGAATAATGTCTCCTTTTTATCTTTCATGTTTCTGTAATCCCTATATGTCCTTTTGTTCTTCTCTTTTACCTTTGTGATCACTTGTCACCTCTAAATTATTTGACTTTGATGTTGATTCTTGAATTACTTTGTTTAAGGTCTTCAAAGTTTTTGTTCGATCTTAGAAGCTATTCTCATTGGCTTGAGTGTAGGCACACAGTACCGGACACATTTTTCCTTGAAACAATTTTTATATTGTTAATTTTGTTGGTTAATTTAACCTCTATTCGAATTATCTTAATATTTACCAGTTGCAGTTTCTATCTCACTCTTTTATTTTTCTTCTTATATACAAAGTGAACCTCAGGTGCTCCTATATTTTCTAAATTGTCCCTATTTATCAATTTTACCTATTTGACATGTATTCCATTTGAAAGAATGAAAGAAGAATAAAAGAATAAAAGGCCGAGAAGATAAAAAAGAGAAGAGAAAGAGAGAGTGGAGGACATCGGATGGGATGGGTGGTAGGAGGTGCTGAGGAGTAGTAAGTGGAAGAGATAACCTGCACTTCTATTCTCTGTTGTCACCACCATTAGCTGATGTCATTGTTGTTTGCTATCATTTCCACCATCTCCACTGCTCACTATCGCCCATAGCTGGTCTGTGGAGCAAAGATCCTTGTGCATAGCCTATTGATGGAGTCAAAGAGACTTATTACGTATGATCACGAGAAAAAGAGTTGTCACCAATTTAGGTTGGTACAAAGGCAAAACTAACACTCCAATAATATACTATTATACAAGAATGGAAATGATTGACAATTAAATAACCAGAAACCAGAAACAAGAAATGATTGACAATTAAATTTAAGTTGTATTTAATAATTGTATATAATCATATAAAAACATAAAAAATTAAAAAGTAAATTACATGGGAAAAATTAAAATTATGTGCTACTTTATTTGTTTGTTTTAATTCTAAGTTATATTCTTGAAATATGTCGGCTTGTTGATACCAATCTTATTGCTACTAGCCGATTCCAACTATGAAAATTTCCAAATTGGCTTTGGTACACAATATGGGGCAATGCAGAAACTAGAGTATTAGTCATATTAGAAACTTGAGCTTTTATTAGAAGTTTTTACCACTAAATTTAGAAGACTGAGAATTCTAAGTCTGGAAGCAGGTGAATTATCCTAAGATCTATCTTTACTGAAGATGAGCTTGGTTATAAAATGTTTGTAATAGCTGTCAGTATCATAGAGCTTCGATGTTGTATTAGCTTGCTTTGTTGGTTTATTTTTTTATCTATGTTAGTTTTCCTAAAATTCAGCAAGCATGATGTTGACATTTGTCAAATTGTTAACTTTTCATTTCTGCGGTCTTAAATGTTTTTTTATTATATTCTGGATTATGAATATTGTAGTAGGAGTTTTGCCCTAAGAAAATTACACCTCATGAAATGTCAGAGAAAAATCTGGACTGTGTTTCACTATTTGTGCATGTCACTGCTTCATCTCTATTTATTCTTGTGCATCCATTGTTCCTATTTCTTTCTAACTGTACTGATTCCTATGTTTAAAATCCTTATTTCATGAGGACTATGGAATAGGATTCCTTTTCTCCAACTCCAACAGCAATATAATGAGTAAGAGAGACATAGGGGAATTAGTCTATGCTATCTAATTGTATCTCTTCTTGGCCTAATTTGCTTTGAGAAGCTACATAATCGTCCTCTAAAATAAAGGTGGCCTAGTGCATGAGGCTTCCCTCAATACAAGGTTGGTGGAGAGTTAGTTGCTAAACTAGAAATCTTATTGGACTGCTTAATTTAAAAACTTAACTGTATATACAGGCACTTAATAGGTCCTAGCATCTGCAAGTCCTGCTATTGTTGTTGATCCAATTTCTTAGACACACACATGTCTAACTCAGCTGTGCCCCGTGTATCAGGATCAATTTCTTCTACGTTTCAAGTATTTGATCTTAAGGAACTGTTAAAAAGGAAATCTTAATGAACTGTTGTCTTCTTTTCCTTTTGAAGTTGTGCTTACGCATATGTATATATATGTACAAATATATATCATAGATCTTTATCTCACAACTGCCTGAGTTTAAAAGAAATGTTTCTCTTTTATATTATCTAATTGCTCAATGCAGCACATGGGTCTTTAGGTTGTTGGGATATATGTACTGCCTGTAAGAAAAGACAGATGCAAAGGAAAAGTTCTGTTGTACTTTAGATTCATATGTGCCATTTTGTTTCTTGTTGCATTTTTTAATCTATCCAGACCCCTTGATGCAGAGGCAAAGCATCGCTGTATCTATACATGCCTTTTGTGTCACTCTTGTTTCACAAACTTAAATTTTCTAACTGTTATGCATTTTGACGTTTCTCTTCAAAATATGGACAGTGCAGTGATCTGATTAGCAGTCTTGCATTTTGTTTTCTGCTGCAGGCAAACTGTGTTTGGCGGAGCTCGACCACGAGAATTGGTAAGTTACTGTCTTGGCCTTTGTTCAGTTTGGTGACACTCTTTTTGGCTCCAGTGCATAAGTGATTCCTCATTTTTAGTACTTTGAGATCCTTTTTTGGAAACATAGCTGGTGTTGAAAATTTTACAGGTCTTGAAGGAGCGTGGAATCAATGTTGCAGCTAATGATGTTGACATGAACACACCACCCAACAGGTAGCATTTGTTTCTGATGAATTTCTATCTAGTTGCTTGTTTCATCAAATTTAATGAAAAAGTAATGGCTTGTCTAGAGAATGAAGAAATTTTTCATTGGCTTATTGCCACTCTTAGCTTCAGTCTCGCCATGGAGTGCGTCTTCTGTTATAAACCAAGGAACAATACATCTTTGTGAATGAGGGGGGTTGACATGCTCAACTTTTTTTGTAATGTTTTCTAATGATTTGCTCCAATCTCTTTTCTTATATTTTGGGAATTGTGCAAAATCATGAAATTGTCAATATTCGGAATGTTTTGCTAAGGCATAGCACAGAAATTTCATTATGTTAGCTACTTGCAGGAAAATCAGTGTGCTTCAACTCCATGGATACCATAACAACAACAATAAAGCCGTAAATCCCAACTATTTGGGTTCGGCTACATGAATCTTTTGCTGTCATCAAAATCTATAAAAAACCATATGTTTAGGATCTGTAAGAAGTCATATATTTAGTATTTGTAGATCCGTTACATCTAATATATCGAATTTGTTGTTTTTTGTTGTGGTTACTTCAACTGGTGGTTGCATATGAGCTTTTAATTTCATCTTAATTCTAGTATTCTGTCAGAGTGGTTTTACTGTCCTTTATTTTGTTTTTTTTTCTGTTGGTTTTTGCTAAATAGGCTATGCTTGGTTTTAGACCATGGTTCATGGTATTTTGATTGTTTCGCTATGCTCGTGTAATTTTCTTGCACATTCGATTAGTGTTCTTTCATATTTACCAAGTATGATATGTTGGTTTAGAAGCCTAGTGGCACACTTATCTTTGAGTTTATCAAATTAAGTAGCTTTTTCAAGTTCATTTATCTTGTTTTCTGCTGGCTACTGTAGGGCTAGGAATGACCTTCCAAGGACTGATTTAAAGATTGAGCCTAATGCGACCATCCAGCCTGGAGAAAGAGCTGAGAGGCTCCCTGTTGAACAAAGGACTGGCAAGGATCTTGAGAGAAAAGGCTATCAGCCAGACACTGAGAAAGTAGATCTGCAGATGGCTTCATGGAGAAATGATAACCGGAAGAATACCCGAGGGAACGAGAAACCACTTGAACAACTTCGTGCAGATACTGACACCTGGCGCAAACCTGTCGAGCAACCAAAACCTGATATCCCGGCACCTCGCTTTGGGAAGGCAGCCTCTGCACTGGAGCTTGCACAAGCATTTTCAAGGTCTGTATCTGATGCCAGGCCAGAAAATCGCTTTACCAGCCAGAGGAGCATTTCTGGTCAGACTCTCCGTCCATTTTCTCGGTTGACAGATACCAGGGAGGTCTACTCAGGGCCATCCCAAAGGCAGATCAATGGCTATTGATCACTTCTTTTGCTCGAACTGTTGAAAGAGAAGTGATCATCTTCGAAATGGTTCCAGTCTAATCCACTGTGGTCTCTGCTCTCACATTATTCAGTCTCTTTGTTACACCTATCATTTTACTCGGCAACTAGATGGCATGCCATCTTGATTGATAGTGAGCGATGGTTTAAGAAGTCATCCTGCTGGAATCTTTGATTTTTTTTTTTTTTCGGATTAAAGACTTGCATGACAAGTGCAGAAAGTGTAGTTCTACCAATGCAGAAATTTTACACATTCCTTGGAACTTGACTGTAGGTTCATCCCCATAATTTTCAGGTGCTTAAGCAGTACATATGGGAAATGATCTAAAGGCTTGTTGCAACCTGAAACTTTTGTCAAAATCATCCTACTGCTCTCTCTCTGTGTTGATTGCTACTCAATTGAGTCTATCAACCAATTGTTCTGTTTCCAACTTGTTTTGATTTCAGAGATATCCTTTTTTAATTTCCATTTCTCGACCCGATGTGAGAAATCATAATTGTTTGGTTTTCGATTCTCCTACCATGTCGTCCTATTTGTCAACTGGAGATTGCATCCTTTTTCTCTCTCTTTTTCCTTGTATGAGTTAACGCTTATTCAAAAACTGCCACTCTCTGCTAAGTTACCAGATATTCCACCTGAAAGTGCAGGAAGGGGGGGTTGACGCAGATGTTCATGTTGACATCCATGTCAGAGTCAATTCAGTCTCCGTGTCAGCAATCTCATTGTGGACTCACGACGACAAATCTCATCACCACAGCATGACCTTCTAATCACTTGGACGCTTTCGGTTTCAGGTATCGTTCCATCGACTGCCTCACGGCGTGCTCTCTGCTAGGAACTCTCAACACGTACGAAATGCTCATGTTGCTCTCCTATCGCATCACTTAAACCCAAGCACGATTCTTTTCGGGAAGATCTCCCCTTAAATACGAGAACCAACACTCCTCATATACGTGGCTTGCTAAAGAGGAAAAGATTGCAGATTAAAACCAGCCCAGGAATGTATATACAAAGTGGCTTTTTGCAGGGAATTGGAACGCACAGAAAGGGAAACGAGAAAACGGTGAGGAGAAAAAGGATCGATCGGTCGGCATCATCTTCCATCTTCTTCGCCACCAAAGCTTTCAGAATATGAAGGCAGTCGGAGCAAACGCGGGCACAGCCGTGGTAGGTACTCCATAGTGCCTGAACACATCAATTACATGGATTTTACTCGAGACATTCTTCAGAGAACAACAACATGAACAAGATTGCAACAAACATTTTTCTCATGGATCATTCATGGAAGAACCACAAAACACATGCACATTTACACCCTCATTCCAGATGAATACAAAAAGTAAAGGACATATCTCGTGATCCATCAATGAAGTTGAAAAAGTCCCAAAGGGGGAAAAAGCAGGGAACATAGTGACCCAACCTAACTTGCAATAGAATGTTTAACCAAGATTTGTTTTGTTGCCGTGTCTAGTGAATGCTATTGAGGGATGGTGGTGGTGGTGGTGGTGGTGGAGGTGGTTGTAGTATTAAAGAGCGGACAGCCCAACCACCATTCATGTTCATAACTTTTTCTTTCCACCAGGTTGTAGGTGATAACCCCACACTTTTTCTTGTCCGTTCCTTCGTCTTTAATTAACATGAATACTTTTTTTTTCCTAAATGGTAAAAATTTACCCTTTTTTTAATTTAAATTGATTATTGTTAGTCATAAGAGTTCTTTTGGATATATATATATATTCTATATTAAATATGTAGTGGTGAAAATGTTAGTTCCAACTTTACATAACATGAATATTAAAGAATAATGAACATTTTCTAAAAGGCAACCTTTTATTTAGTGGAAGGAAGGTTACTTGCGGGCATTAATGAGAAAAAGGTATCTCTTTTACATTACTATTTCTATAATTTTTAGTATTATCTGTGTGCACTGTGACCGGAAGAGGAAGGAGGAGGAGGTATCTCTACTGCAACAGGGTTCTGTGTAACTATGGGAAACGATGTCTTCTTCCTACATCCTTCCATCAATTCAGAGAGCGAGAGAGAGAGAGAGAGAGAGTGTTTAGAGTACCCGTAGTCGTTCTTGAAGGGGCTGGGGATGACCCTGCTCGGGGATTTGGCTGTGGCCTTCCGTGGCCCGCCGCGGCCCTCGGCCGCTCCATCTCGCACCACGAGCGCCCGGTCCTCCGAGATCGCCACCAGCGAAGGCCGCCACAGCGACGCCCTCCTGCGGCGCTTCCCCTCCCAGTCCTTCGCGGCCGCCCTTTCCCTCGGCTGCGCCGCCGCCGCCGCCGCCTCCTGCCGCAGGGCTCTCCGGCCGCAGGGGAATTCCAGGAGCCTCATCCCCCACGCTTTCAGATCAATACATCACCGCTTACTCTTTCTCCCTATATATATTATGGACGGGACAGCTCCTCATTGCTTGGAATGACTAAACTACCCTTTCTAAGTAGGATTCTCTTTTTCTCCGTATCTGCGGCTGAGATCCACCGTACTGGCGGAATCTCTGTTCCCGACCCTCCGATCACGATCCTACATCGGTAGCTCTCCTTAGATGATGATTGCGTCAGCTGTAGACACACACAGCAGAAGCTTGACCCTGTGAACCGTCCCGATTCATGCGCACGCGCCCACAGCACAAAGCGACAGCGCGAGCACATGGACGAAAGCAGGTCCAGTTTCAAGGTCACGGCAATGGCTGTGGTTGGATAAGCAAGAAGACGGCAGTGCTCGGGCTTTGTTGGCTGTGAGGAAAAGCAAAGTGGCACAGCTCATGCTTCGGAGACGCGAAAAGGCTTCTGCACTTCACCATGGCTGTAGCTTTTGGGAGGTACACGAGAGAGGCAAAGGGCAATGGAGGAGGAGGTCACGCTCCACGCTCTACAGCGAAGAGATGTACCGATGACACCCTTAGCTCCCAGCAAATGAATTAAAATACAACCTGAAACAGCAGCGACTACTGCTAAGTGTATGTGTTCTTGTTGTTCATGCATGTGAGGAGTTCTAATGAGCCATCGATGTAATGGATTCCACACGGTGCTGCAACATGGTCACCTGGCCGAGCTGTCGACGGGCTCAGCATGTTTCCACTGCATGACCATCTCGTATTAATTAGTCTTGAGAGGAAGACACTTTTATCTCTTCATTAAAGGTGTTCTACTAGCAAGATTACAGGTGTGCAAACATCAAAGGTGGTGTTCATGAAAGAATCCATATCATGGAGCCAATATTCTTCTTCGAGTTTGTCATAAGCTTGATACTAAGTGATGACCAGATTTTGAAACAATAGAGGATTCAGAGTTAGAAGAACGAAGTATCTTCTCCTGTTATTGGCATCTTAAGCACACTAAATGCATGCGAGAATAGTTATTGGCCTTCAAAGTAGCTCCATTAGTGAATGATCAACCTAAGGCTTGGTTGGTTGCTATCTATAATTGCGAAAAGCGAGCCTCGACTTCTTCACATGCACATTAGGACTGAATAGATGGAAGATGGCTGACATTACAATGTTATTCTTCCCACTTGAAAAGGCTGTTTTATTGTCCCAAAACACAGACACGGAGAGAGAGATAGAGAGATACGAGTCCAAGAAAGGGTGACCAATATCCAATCGAACGCAACATAAAGCTTATGCAAGTTGGGTATGAAAAGGAAGGCAAAGTGCCCACTATCTTCTCCATGATTAAAAAGGTGACACAGGAAATATTCATCCAGTCATGACTGATACAATCAGCCAACAGAAATGAGTCCAATCAATAATTCAATTACATACATATCAATTTTATATAAAATTTTGAAGGAATATTCTTTTCATACTACAAAATAATTTCCTACTTTACGTAGGTCTATCAAGCTACAGTTTCTATCTTGAAATTAAATTGAGCGTCGGAAGGATTACGTCGGAATCTCATTCAATCTTGATCTTTATATAGATTCATTCGGTAAACGAACATTTGAACCTCTAAATTTACTACATAAGACTTTTTACTTATGTGGATCCAAATTAAATCGAATGGATCTAAACATCACCGATGTACATACATCACGTCAAAAGGAAAAATATGTGGTATAGAAAGACATTCGGAAGAAGTTGCAGAAGTCGGCAATACTATACATCTCAATACTATTCATCTCAATCACTGTGTCTCTTAACGTCTTCAACACCTGTCTCATCAACTTGAGGAATTTCCTCATTGAAGACCTTTAGATTTCAATGCCTATACATCACGAACACATTATTTGTTGGGTTCATGCATGCATGCATGCAAATGGAGGGTGAGTAATCCACCGAGAGTGTATGTCATATTCATAGGTCTATTTTACGCACACAAAACCTGGGATTGGGGGCTCTGAATCTGTCACGTTTGATTCACTTAGTGGACGTATCTTGCTTTAGAGTATTTGACAGTAAAAGCTGTAGGTGAAACCTTATCATCCCTCCTCCGAAATGGACTGGCAAAGATCTGCCACCCACTCGACTTCTGCTTTTGTTCCAGATGTACCACGAGATGCAGCAACAAGTTGTGCCAGTGGAACTATGCCGACAGGACCTTTACTGGATCTTTGTGAACGCAATTTGTGGAGCATCTGAACCAGTTTCGAGAAGAGCAAACTGGATGATGCATCAGATAGATTCTTCGCTTCTAGGGCTTCTGTAGGGTTACTCACCACACTCTTGTTCGTCGCTGCATGGCTACAACTGCACTCTTTCTTCTCTTGTCACGGAGTCATGGACTAGCAAAGGTACTGTATTAATCCTTTGTTCTTGTGCGTTGGGGACTTGTGGGATATGATTTGGCCACTAGCGTCTTCATTTAAAATATCACGACCAGCAGTCACCTATATAAAAGGCTTATAACTTCTTGTTTGTGGCTGACGAATCTGTTGATAGATTCTGCACCAAGAAAGGATAAAAGAAGACAAAAACATCAACATGGTTTAGTCCGGAGTAGATCTGAACATTTGAACTTTCCCAATTGGCATAAACTACTATGATGGTGATTAATCTCCCAGCTAAACTATTTAGTATGGTTTCGGGGCAGCGTAGTGTTTGAATCATGAGAAACTTTGCCCATACAAGTCAATGGTTTTTGAGTTTGGAGGTAGCTCAGCGTGAAAGATGGATGGCCGATGTGGGAGGCTCAATCGGTCAGATTCGATCCCAGCTCGATTTATGCAAGGACATTCATCTGATGTGCTCTCCGAGTCCAGATTTGACGGCCGACATGAGTTAGATTCAATGTGACTTAAACGATGTTTAGGATGAGAAAGGTCAAACCTCGAATTATCACGTCCCCATTTTCAAATAAAAAAATATTTCACTTAATAAAAAAATAAGATTTCTCGAATATTTTCAGTTTAATGGATGGCATGACGGCTGAGAATTTTTGGCTTGGCTAGGAAGCCATACGTCAAATTATGATTCTGATTAAAGGTAAATATTTCTCATAAGAAAAATCCTCATTTGTTAGAATTATTGCATCATCACCTCCAATATGGGCACATAAATTAAGATTAAGATGCACATATCGAAGGTTGCTTGATGTGTTCGCCCCGACATCTACTCAAAAAATGAGAACTTCTTGGTTGTTTGCTTGTGTACCATCGTTTCTTTCCCTTGCATGTGATATTGAACAAGCTGTAGCCATTGCTCGCACCTTTTTGTGGTGCATGTGTCTCTTGAAGAGAGAGAGAGAGAGAGATGCAGCTTTGGCAAATGACTTCACATCTGGACTCGGAAGAAACAGCTGAAAGCTGATGAACACCATAGCAGGGCTGCTTCTTCTCCTTCTGCTTGGCAGTTCTTATTCCGTGACAGTCGCATTGGGATGTGGAGTCTGTGGAAAGAAGGTAAAGACTTGGAACGAGTTGATGGATCATTTGGTCGATTGCTTCCTGTAGTCGAGGTGACGAAGTGCACATAAAGATATTGGCTTTTCCGGTGTCCAAGAGCCACCAGCAGACACACCAACGATGCCTCCATTGACATTAACGTCAGAGCGAAAGCGTTCTCTTATGGGATCCTGTATGACCGGGTTTTGTGCCCACAAGGAAACCATACTACTCATCGATAAATGACGTGTCACGCACTTGGATCAATCTACGTAGCGTGTTGACTTTGATCCTCATCCCTTCCCTTTGGATCGATCTTCCCAATGAAAAGGAAAAGGTTTTGATGTGGTTTTACAAGATGCTCGATATAAATCTTATGTTCCACGTTGTTGCTCATGTTCCTCGAGCAAATGTTTTAGGAGGAAACTAAATCTCGATACACGAAAGAGTATCATGAACAAAAAAATTTCTAATAATTATGTTTGATTCTTTTATAAATATTTTATCTATTTTAATTTTATATTTATGTGAGAGAAAAATATGTAATTACTTCAGGATTTATAAGATAGGATATATAAGAGAATTTGTGCCTAAGTATAAAGAATTCAATGGTCTCATAATTGATCACATGACAAAGAACTTAGCTTTTTTATATAGACGTATAAATAAGAGTTATCGAACTATTTACTGGAGTCATCTCGAGCTTTGAGCAAAAGTTCATTCGCGGCATATATCATTTTTATCTATCTCTTGAGATCTAATTTTTAGAATTTTTTTATTCTCTTTTTATCTATTTTCATTTGAAAAATATGTTCTAAAGTTTTATTTGAATATTTGTTTATTTTTTTTCATAGAGTAAAAACGAGTCCATAAATTTATTAACAGACAATCTACTTATATATTTAGCTTCTTCTATAGCAATAGAAATCATATCAACTTTTAGAGAAAAAATCGATGATAGATTCAGAATCTTTCGAATTTATTTCAAAAATTTTAAAGTTTTGCATCTTTATCTTGTTTGTGCCTCTAAGCACACTTTTTAATATTTTTCAACCTTCTATCAATATTGATGCCATCAAGATTCAGAAAAATAAGGATTTATGTAGCATGTAGAGGGCTCTTGTATTGTTTTATATATTTTCATTCGTTTGATCTTTTTAATCTTCAATAATATTAGGATCTTGTAGATCATACTTAATAAATTTTTTTATCAAATTTTATAATCATTATGAAATAAATAGAGTTTTATTTTAATAATCCAAAACTGATAATTTTCACCTTTGATGATGGAAAAAAAATTGATTATAGATACTTACTCCAATACTTACCATTTTTCTTTTTTCTTAAATATACTGATTTTTTTTAATCAACATACTCCTATTAGTCTTTTTCGAACCCGGAAACCACACTTGTTGATTTTTTTTTTATATAGAACTTTAGATAGAAGGGGGAGAAAATAGTAAAAAAAATCAAAGTACTTTTGTGCTTTGGATTGATAGAAGAATACATATTTATATTAGCTAAAAATAGAATATAAGTTTTTTAACTAATAAAAAATCTATTATATCCCAATAAATCTTTTCATCCTCATCTATTTATTTTAATCTATTTTTTTATTTAATTAATTTTAATTATTTTAATTAATCTTATCAAGAAAAAACTTTTATATTTTACATTGTATATCCATTACTTCATAGTTTTGATCATAATTATAATATTTATTTTAGATATAGAGTCGACGGAAAGAAGGTTAGTGGATGGGTCAATGAAGCATCGTTGCTTTGTGTGGCCAAAGTCATGAGATGCACAAAGGTGGGACTTTCATGCGTTCAAGAGCGATAAGAAGACGGACCAACATTGTCATTGGTGGTGGTGGTGATGATGGTGATGGTGGGCACTCTCCTGTCGTAACTAAGACAAGCAACTTTTGCTATGGCAAGAGTGTTGGGAAGCCGGTGATGATGGTGATGGTGGGCAATGACAGCGCTCTCCTGTCGTAACTAAGACAACCAACTTTTGCTATGGCAAGAGTGTTGGGAAGCAAGATTGAAAAAGCAGTGGAGAGAAAAAGATAGCATAATTTAAAGTATAAAATTTTTTATTAAGAAAATCTTATTAATTTGACTTGGTGGTCTATAAGAAGAGATCACACCCCTCCTATTTATAAATGTTTGGACTCATTACAATCTTATCTAAAATACATATCTTAAATCAATTAAATTCTTATTTAAGCATCTCCTAAATCAATAAGACATATCTTAAAGACTCTCACACAATGCTAACATATCTAATTATAAGTTTGTCCTTTCAAAATAAAAAATTCTCCAATGACGTAAAAAATATTTGTAGCTTGATAGATCAAGTTTTTCGGTATCATAACTATAGGCTTGTTAGAAAATTTTCAATCTATTGCTTGAGTGTTTATCGGATCTATTAATATATTATTTCAAAAAATATAAATTCTTCATCTTTGGTCTCTCTTAATCAATTCTTATCTGATTTTGTTTTCAAAATTTATAAGTTCTTCGACTTCAGCAAACTTACATCTAAGAACTAATATTTCTAGTGCTTATAAAATTTTATACAAAAAATATTAAGATCGATATTGAAGTTGCATAGCACATATTATATATATATATATATATATATGATGCAACACTAGCATTAGATTTCAACTAAACATTGGTTTTAAGGGTATTCAATCATTGATTAATAACTATATCATACAACTCATTGTCATCATCCAATACTATAATATCATCATCTTCATCAATATAAGCCATTATCAACTTCTGAAATAAACTTGAAAAGATCAAAAATCTTTTTTTTTTATCTAATTTGTCATGATCTATATCTTTATAAGCATCGAACCATTTAAGTTTATTCTCATACCTCACCTTGGTCACATAATCACATTTGTTTGGTGCATCACCGATTTACATGCAAAGGGTAAATTCTCAGATTTAGTATCTTCTAGTCTCTCACAAATTAAAACATAATACATAATACATATTAGTCTCCTACAAATTAAAACATTATTTCAGGAAACACAATCAAGCAGCCAACTGAACTATTAAAAAAGTTTAGAAAAAAACTATATTTTATGTAAACATTTTTCCCTCTCTCAAATTTGAAATTTCTCATATAATGAGTGACCTTCACGAGTTATTTTTAGATTGACAGTAACCATATAAATTTTTTTTTCTTGTAAAAAAATTAGATATTGACAACACAAGAACATAAAATAATTCTGTGGACGAAGATTACTGATTTTACGTGATTTTGTCCGTTTCAATAATGATTTCACGAATAAGTCTGACAATGATCTTGCCGTAGCAAATCATGCATATGCTTCGACGACTTTGTCAACGTAATTCCACAGTAAACATCTCAACGTGATCATGGCTCATATTTGATGTACCGAAACGTTCGAGACTATTTCTATTAGATTCGAGATTGATTTAAAATTTTTAATTCATTTGAAGTCGACGTCTCAGTTAAGGTCCAACTTTTGAATTGACCGAGTGAGAATCTCATAGAAAAAAATGAAAATTAAATATATAATTATGAGTGGTATATTGTTATGCTTGATCAAATTATTCAGAATAATTTAAATAATTACGAGTAGTATTCTGATCAATTTATTCAGAATAATTAAATCAAATTAATAATTAGAGTGTGTGTAATTTATACTATACGTATTAAATTTTAACATAGCATTGCTTGTTGAAAAGTCTATATACTTTACCAATGGAAGTACTATGGAACAAATTAATGAAATGAAAGCTTGGGAAAAATATGATAGGCTTAGTTTAATATTCATAAGAATAATGATTGTAAATAACATAAAGACTTTATTACCGATTATAATTATCATATGCGAGAATATTTAAAGGTTATTGAAGATAAATTTAAATAAATCTGTTGATAAGTCATTAGTTGACACACTAATAAAAGAATTGACTACGACTAAGTATGATGACACTTGAGGAATTCAGGATCACATCCTCAATATGGCTGATAAAGCATTAAGTATGAATGTTGATGAGTCTTTCCTTGTACAGTTCATTCTTAATTCTCTTCTTTCTTAGTTTGACCCATTCAAGATTCACTATAATACAAATAAGGGAAAAGTAAGACTTGAATGAGTTAACTAGTTCAGGAAGAATTAAGATTAAGATAGGAAAGTTCATATAATATCATGATTACTACTTAAGGAGTTGGTGACAAGAAAAGAAAATTGAAGCATCATCCATTAAAAAAATTTATCAGGTTTGAAAATGTTAAATAAATTAATGAAAAGAAAGTTTTTATAGTAAAGTGTTTCTTTTGTGGTAAGAAAGGACATGTGAAGAAGGACCGCATTAAACGTAAAACTTGGTTCGAAAAGAAAGGTATAAACTCGACCTTTGTATGTTTTGAATAAAACATTACAAAAGTTCATTCTAATACTTGGTAGATTGATTCTAGTGCTTCAACTTATGTTACCAATAATATGTAGAGATTTATTTCAATCTGAAAACTAAAAGAACATGAAAGATTCATCATTATGGGAAATCGTAACTAGCCGATTGGGCAATAGGCCGCAAGAGAGGATGATGCGTTGAAGAATCAGACGAAGCATCGATGGACCAATGACATGCCGGACAACATGACTCATGCTTAGTAATAATTGTCTAGATCGAAGTGTGTTTTTATACATGCAAGATTAACTATGATAGAAAGAAATAAAGTAAAATGAAGTCCCAGAGTCAAGAACGTGATTTCGTTGGGAGTTCGAGAGTTCGTCGAAAGTCCGGACGTTCATCGGAAGTTCTATCGGAATTGACCGAGAAGTCCCAGAGTTTGCCAAAGAAACTCATCGAAACTCGCCAAGAAGATCATCATGAAGTCCAGGAGCTTGCCGGGAGTCCGCTGGAACATTGCCGAGAAATCGTCGGAAGTTCGCTGGAAGATCGTCGGAAGAAACCTAGACTTACGGCCTTTGTTTAGCTTAGTAAATATCTTAAAATTCATAGTTAGCACATAATAGGGATTAGAATTGGTCCAACCAAATTAGGGGACAATTGGGCTAAGTTTGAGCTGTGTTGGGCTAAGAGAAAGGCCCAAAACAGTGACCAAATTGGTAAAATCGCATCATGACAGTCTCCGAGACTGTGTCAGGCGGTGGTACCGCCAGTCTGGGCTGTGGAATCACCCAGCACAGTCCTCTAGGCAGTGGTACCACCAGACTGGGCGGTGGTACTGCCCAATGTTAGACTGCAAGCGATGATACCGCCCAGAACAAGCAGTGGTATCGCTCGTACCCTAAAATTTTAGGGGTTTAAATTTTTGGCTCCAAATTTGAATCCATTTAGGGCCTATAAATACCCTAGCTATTTCTATATAGATAAGAAACAAATATTAAGTAAAACTCTATGATTCTAAAGTTATAAACCTTAGAAAGTTTAGTTCCCTCCTCCCAAAGCTTAGAGAGAGTTCTAAGGGAGGTGTGAGAGGGATACCTTGTAAAAGAGGGTTGTAAAAGGTTGTCTCCTAAACCTGTGAAAATGGGAAGAGGGGTGTAAAAAGTGGTTGGTCTTCGCCTATTGAAGGAAGACCAATAGTGGATGTCGGTGGCCTCGACGGAAGAGAAATCGGTGGAGTGGACATAGGTCACGACGACCAAACCATTATAAAAATCTGGTTTGCGTTTCTCTTGAGTATTGCAAACCTCTATATATGCTTTACTTCTTCA
>LVTN01000397.1:3236-31325 GCA_001649415.1 Musa itinerans
TCACTCCTCTCTCAAACTATTCTAACACTTAGACTAGAAGAGGAGGATTCTCACAAGAGATTACAACAACGTTTTTCCCTCTTTAAATTCTTTGTGCTTATGTTTATTAACCAGGGATGAGAGGGGTATTTATAGGCCTCAAGTTGATTTAAACTTGGAGCCTAAAAATATCTCATCCCGAGTTTCCTGGATACGGGCAGTACCACCATCGTTCCTAGGCGGTACTACCGTCGCAGGATCTGTAGCTGGGCGGTACCATCGCTGGCAGCATTACTGCCGGCGATACCACCACCCAGATTTCCTAGGGTGCTGTTCCCCAGGCGGTGCCACCGCCGGCTAGGGTTTCAGCACCCTAGTTGGGCCTTGAATCTGGCCCAAACTAGCCCAACTTCGGGCCCAATTGGCCCCTAACAGAGTTGATGGGATTACCTCCCAATCCCAACTCCAATTATGTGTTAACTACGATTCCTAAGACATAATCTAAGCAAGATAAGTCCGGTTTCTTCCGACGAGCTTCCGGCGATCTCTCGGTAATGTTCCGGCGATCTCTCGGTAATGTTCTGGCGGACTCCCGGCAAGCTCTTGGACTTCACGATGATCTTCTTGGCGAGTTCCGACGAACTTCTTTGCCAAGCTCCTGGACTTCTCGGTTGGTTCTGGTAGAACTTCCGACAAATGTTTGGACTTCCGACGAATTCTTGAACTCCCAACGAAATCATGTTCTTGACTCCGGGACTTCATTTTGCTTTATGTCTTACTATCGTAGTTAATCCTGCACACACAAAAACACACTTCGATCTAGACAATTATTACTAAACATGAATCATGTTGTCCGACATGTCATTGGTCCATCGATGCTTCGTCCAATTCTTCGGCGCATCGTCCTCTCTTGCGGCCTATTGCCTAATCGACCAATTGACCTTGCAACTCCGATATCCTTAGCGCAACATCCGCTCATCTTAGCCCGATGCCCGAAGCCTTCTATCGATACATCGACCGATCCTCTAGCCCGACATCCAATCTTTTGACACGTTTTCCTTCGGCCCAACATGATTCTTCCTGCTTTAATTGTCTCTCCCTGATCGAAGCATCCTGCGTCACTCAAAACGTAGATTAAATCATAAACACTTATCAATTGGTTTCATCATCAAAATACGAGATTCAACATAGGTTAGCAATGGATCATCTCCAGTAGCGCTCGCAACCCTAAGCTACAGTCCTCACTGAACTATAGAGGTTAAGAAACCAGACCCCCTCCTTCGCTTAAGCCAGGGAGGTCGGGAAACCCGATCCCCTCCCCCGCTTGAGGTGTAGAAGTCGAAAAACTCAACAAGGTCAGGAATAAATAGACACCCTCCATTCGAGGTGGGACCCTCAGCGATGGGAGGGGCAGGTCAACGATGGACCGTCACCAACAACACTCACACCCCTCGATTGTGGTCTTCACTGAGCCATGGCAGTTGGGAAACCTGACCCTCTCTTTTGCCCAAGGCATGGCAATTAGAAATCTTGACCAGGTCGAGAAGAAATGGGCCCCCTCCACTCGAGATGGTTCCCTCGATGATTGGAGGGGCAAATTGGTGATGGATCGCTACTAGTAGCACTTGCACCCCTCACCTATCGTCCTCACCAAACTATAGAAGTCAAAAACCTAACTCTACCCTCTACGCCCGAAGGAGGGTCGAGTTCATGTTGACAAGGATTGATCTGTGACCGAGGAGGGCCCATCGGCAATACACGACCCCTTGTTAAGGGACGGAGGTCATCGATTCAAGGTGCTGGTCAAGCGTCCCCTTATCCTATCAGTGTCTACCTAATATGTAGAGTTGGAGAACTAATCGAAGAGGCATAAGCTTAACGTGTTAGATGAACTAGACATCACACTTCAGATCCCTCTTGTGAGAGCCCTCGAAGCACGCCTAAAGGAGTGGGGACAAATGATAGGAAGAACATCATCAATCAGTCGTCATCCGACACGTGACCTCCACGTAGTGTTCAGGGTGGATGGAGAAGACGAAAACCACCCTCTGCTTGTCTACCCACGTGGACAAGGGTTCAAGGCAGGTGGTTATAGACTGTCCCCCCCTTATCGCCCGCTTGGATAAAAGATCAAGGGGAGATTATTAGAGGCAATTAGAGGTTACCTCCTCAAAGAATATTTCATGAAATATTCTACCTGTTTACGATTAGGTATAAAAATATTTTTGACACAATGAAAAAAAAATCACCTTTCACATCCTCACTCACATACCTCAAATTACTAATTTAAGTATTAAAGGGATTAAAGGGACTTGGTCCAGAAGAAAAAACATCAAATTACTAATTCAAGTATTAAAGGGACTTGGTCCCCACTCGTGTTACTAATTCAAGTATTAAAGGGACTTGGTCCCCACTCGTGTCCTTGCTCCAGATTCTTCCCTTGATTTTTGTGCGGATGATACTTTAGAAAATAGGTTAGGAATAACTGTGTTCTAGCCTTCAACGGAGACCTAAACGCAACAAATTATATGGTGGAAACAAGAGCAGCTACACACACACACACATATATATATATATATATATATAGAGAGAGAGAGAGAGAGAGAGAGAGAGAGAGAGCAATGGTTAACTAGTGCCAATCTCAAAACTTAATGGACACAGAATATTAAATCCGTGATGATAATCTCACACAAACATTTTCTTTAAATTACAGCATGGAATACCAAATGAATTCTCTCAGTTCTTAAAATCTATCTAATAAATCATGATACATAACAAATCAGTATAGATCAAGCATTGTAGGTATGAGAAGATAACATCTGTGTCCACCGCATTTAAATTTGAGAATACACTCGATATGATGCGAAACTGATTGGATCAGTATAAAAAAGGCAAACCCACTTGGCCGATAACAACCATTTTGATCTACACAGCCGGCTAAATGGCAATACTTGCAGACCAAATCTATATCTGATCAGCAGAATATACACTACGTCAGAAAAATTCTTCCATGATAGGCTTCCAAGCCAGATTTGGCTCTGGAATCAATCTGAACTTGCTATTATGGATTCTGGAGATGTGCAACAAAAAATTTCAACTGGTGTATTATTACACAATCTTTGTATCAATGATGACCATCTTGGATTTATTGGGGAATATTTATATGCTATTATCCAACTCCCAGATCACCACTTTCCCATCCAACCCTGCAAGAAATAAAAGACTTCTGAATTCTGACACAAGTGACCAACAAACTTTAAAAAATAAACCTAAATTTTCTAACCTGATGTACTGAAGCGTCTCACGATGGTATCACCAGGTTTTCTCAAAGGAACGATACAGCTGAAATCACAATGAATATGTTTGAGCATAACCTTCTTCAAAAGAAGGCTGGAGAGATGCAGCAAAGGATATCTCAATGGCATGATATATAAAACTACCTTATGCAGTTTTCATGAGCCCCGCCCCGCGGCCGTGATGATTCAACTGTGTCAGAATTGATTGCTGGTTTTGACTGACCATACAACTTGCCAAAGGCTTCAGAGAACTGGGAAAAGTAAACAATTTATTATTATTAGCTAGGTAAACGAGAAGCTAGTTAATTTCAAGAATTCTACCTGACATATATTGCCCATTATATCTAATTTAGATCAGGAAAATATATGGTGGAGCTTAAGTTATATATTAGATGGTACTATATTGACTATGAGCTTAACTATCCATGGTCTATTTTTGAAAGCATATGTAGCTTAGCCAGAAGCTTTGTTAGCACTTCAAAAGTTTACTTTCTCTCCTCTTTCTTCTAAAACACATAATTACATATAAATCAAAGGTAAAGGTCAACAAAGAGTTACAAAATAGGAGAACAGGCAACTAACCAGATTTCATTCTTGTGATAGATTCTTAACAATTGCAGTTCATAGGTTCTCTAAAAGATTGCAGTCATGAATGACTACAGGATTTAAAGGTCATCAGGTATACAAGTACAAACTTGGGATCAAAGAATTCAAAACATTCAATTCTCAGTATAGCTGTACTGTAAGTCAAAGGAACACATACCTATCAACTGTGGACATTAAATTTGAAACAAAAATACCATTTTTCACATAGATTACAGAGAAAAGAAAGAAACATACAGATTTGGCTGCATTCGTAAGACCATGAGAAAGAGTGATGATAAACTAAGTCTTTATGGAGATCAATTGATGAGAGTGTAACAGAGTATTTGTATATCTTAGTACAAGAGGATTAAACTCATTACTTAGTTTGTAGGAATAGGATCTTCCCCAATACCTGTGAACCATATTTAGAGCTTGATGGTGCTATTTTCTTCTCATCTAAGAATTTTACAAAGCTCCTGTTACAACAAAAAAAATCACACAAAACAATAATGAGGAATCTCAAGTGCACCATAGAGAACAGTGTACAAGCAATGCATATTATATCAAATACAATAACTTTTATTGTTTTACTGCAATAATCCCATTTACATTAGCAATAAGGTTACTTAGCTTAGGCTAATATTATGAAACAAGTTTATGGCTAATTTTGTGAAACAAGCATACCATAGTCCTGTTTCATCTGCAGTGAAAACCATAGGGTTGCAGTCGAATCCAACACCAATAACCAATTTCTCAGAGACAAAGAGGATCTGAAAATTATGTCAGCCATTGGTACATAAGTTAAGCTTTTGCTTGAGAAGAACATAGATACTGTAAAACAAAGTAAAGGGAAAATGCTGACCCACATCACGTAGCGGCAAATCACGCAAGGCTACATTTTGTGCTGAAGGAGACGAACCCACATCTTCAATGAAGTATATCATAGAGTTGTGACCTACAAGTAAAAAACCAAATGGCAAAGGTTGGGCCATAAAAGAAAATTAAAATAGATGCAAGAGAAGAAAGTGGTGAATTACAAACTGTAACAGCAACTTATTTGATATATGCTGTATTATGGTTAGTGAAATTAGGTATTCAAGTGATTTAACATGTTTTGCAGGGATGTTAAAACTGAACAAAGCTATTATTCATTTGGTGAAATAAATTTGTAAGACCTGAATGGAACAAAAGGAGTGTAGACCAACCATAAGTTCCTGGAGAAAAAAGTCATGCAGTCCAACAGTGTCTTTCTTTATTGAAGAAAAATATCAGGGCCCCAGTGACCTTGTAAATTGTGGTAGAATTTTAAATTTTACCTTACTGGCTAATAACTGTTCTCAAAGACACAAAAAAAAAAGGAAATAGATGCAACCTTAAGAGAGAGCACAGCATAGAACACATACAGAGCAATGAAGAGTTTTATCCTAGGGAAAACATAGTGTAAACAGGAGCCATTACGACCCCAGCATAAGAAAAAATATCTAATGTGTTTTCCAAATGTATTTAAGGATAATATTAGTCAATTAAAATTCACAAACAACTTTGATAAACAACTAAATGAATACAATCTCCCATTACCAACACATAAAGATGTTAAAAACACTTAAAAGATGCAAATTTATTCTATCAAAAATCATAAAAGAGACGAATAATGTAAAATAGACATATATTTGAGGGAGAGTGCATCCTATGTAACAATGTGTGCAGAACAATGAAGAGATTTGTCCTTGGATAAAGAAAATAACTATTGCCATCAATAAAAGAAGACTTCAGTTAAGACCATGAGTCCATGACCATAGAAAGATTAAACTCTAGAACCTGTTACAAATTTATCCGGGGATCACACTGATCAACAGTCACATTAATCAACAAGATCCAGGAACAAATAAAAAACTATCTCCCACTGGTGGAGTATGGATATGCAAAGAAGACCTAGCAACTCTAACCTGCATAAGCCAAGGTATTGCCACTTGGAGACCACCTCACACCAAATGCCCATGTAAACGAAAGATCAAGTTGTGCAATTTGCTGCTTTCAGGAATACAACAAAAATATCAAGTAAACATCAAGTTCCCAGAAAAATCTATAACAATAAACTCTACAGTAAAAATGAAGTTCTAAAAGACATGAATAATTATTCACAAAAAACGGACAACTTAATAAAGTATATTTCAAGATAACCACTAAAATGATATTCTGAGAACTCAGAACAAAGCTTAAATCAACAAAAATGTACGTTAAATTGGAGAAATACAATGATGCTTTCTTGAGTTTCAACTTTTATTTGATAAGACTTAGAAGCTTGGAAGAGAGACAAAGAACAAATGAGAGAGATTGAGAAAGCTTTGAGACATTAAGTGAAAGAGAGGAGAGAATGGTTGTTTTCAGGTGGGAAATCGAAAAATGGGAGAGTGCAGCACAATACTACCTGGCATAGGTGGTGGTACCAGATCTAACCAGGTGAAATTGACTGGTCCATGTCTGCATCATAGTCGAAGTGGTACAGTTGGCATTTTTATTTCTGCTTCCTAGTAATTTTGTATACCGACCTCAACAGTCTCATGTCAACTACACAAATTTTTGATACTTACATATCAAATGTCCAACACCTTGATTCATATAGCATAGTTTACATGACAATCATCCTATAAAATTTTATTTTTACAGAGCACATGAAGATCACACTAATGTCTCAATCTCCCTCTAAATTTTTATCATCCATGATCCAACTTGTATTTTATGAAAAATATCCTTATCAACTTTCTCCAGTTTTGTTCAATAGTGGATCCAACATAACTCAAACTATATTTATTGGAATTTCACAATCCATCCTAAGTACTTCATTCTCCTTTCAGTGCCAGTTAAACTATATTCTGTGCAGTCAATCTTAGTCTTAATCTAACTTTTTCGATCTCCAATGTTTGCCTTTATTGCTGAAGTTTATAATTAATATCATTCAAATTCTTATCGTTGAATACAATACCATCAGCAAATAACATATACTATGAAACTCTATCATATAAGAGACTCGTAAGTTTGCCCATTATCAATATAAATACATAAAGACTTAAAGCTAATCCTTGAGGTAACCCTTATAGTTATATGAAACTCACTAGATTTATTCTCTCCAATTCTAACACCAGTGACTACAATATCATATATATATATTATGAAATCATTAAAAAAAAGTTGAAGCAAATATCAAATAAGATAATTTAAGGCATACACTTAATTTCAGGACATGCCATGTGACAAGTGAATGTTAGGCAGGTTAGGCAGGCAGTTATAGTCTGGCATTGTATGGCAATACATCATTCCATGCTGGTCAAGAGCCTAGCTTCATGCCAAGAAAAAAGGATTATCCATGCCAATCCTTTGTAATCTTTAGTTATGATGTCTGCATGCAGCAGCACAAACAGGCATGACCGAGCACACCTAAGCTGCAGAGGTGCATGCACACACATCCTTGCTGCCCATGTTTTCTTAACAAGGTCAGCACAAACATCCATGAGGAAGGCGTAATCAAACAAACAATATAAAAGAACATTTACAAGATTTGTTCAACTAAAAAGAATAAATTGGAGGATACAAACCTCCCCAAACTTTAAATTGCTAGAAGAACTTGCTCCTGATTCCCTGTCACAAGTCAAACAAAAATAAGCTATCTGTATCTTCTTTAAAGTATCATTTAGACTATCACTAAGTATTCATACCAACCTTGAGTCTACACCTTTGATGAAAGTGGAAAAAACCCGACACTTACCATCGGTAGATGTTGTTGCAAGAAGAATCTGCAATCACAAAGCCAAAGATGAAGTCAAACAAGCACTGGAAATTGTTCTGTTCTTACAGTGACAAGAACCATCATTCTTTTAGTTCTGAGAATAGATGTAAATAACAAATAAGCATGCTGTAAATTCCCTAAGTTTCATGAGTGCAGTTGGAAACCAGTAAACCAACTATTCTAACTGCAGCTTTCCTTCTTTTACATGTTATCAATCATCACATTGCAATCCAAGCAAAATCAAGAAGAGGAATGTGCTAAATCATGCTTGTGCCATTTCAGTGACATAAAACCAGATTCTAGTTCACATAAATAGCAGTTAGGAAGAAGGTATGTATATTTTAACAAGATGCAGTCACAATATAACAAAATAGTCTGAAGTACTATGTCTATTCAGCTAATTTGATCTGTAGGTACTCGAAGTCAATAACACCAACATGCGGGAATGCAGAGTACTGGAAGTCCATGTTTTCCTGATATACATTTATAAAGGCCCTAAATATGAACAAGCTAATGATCCAATATCATTGTTCTACATGTATTACAAGAATAGAAACCCAGAAGAAAGAAGGATAAGCTTTTATTGGACTATTAAATTAAAGTTTCAAGTTTAATGTTTCACAACAATGATGACTATGTAGTTGTTCTATTCTGATTCTAAAAGTCATACAGACAAGATAGTCCATCTTTACGCACTGTAATTTCTCATTTACATTGACTCTCAAGTTAGCCCAATTGTTCAACTTAAATAGATGTATGCCTGAAGGATCGGGCATGATAAATTGACTTTTGTGGTGTATATAAATTATTTGTGAAATCTCACCTTTTGCTCTTGTTCTTCCACATGCACACTCACAATTCAAAATTATAAGTATCTATATATAAGCTGGAGAACATTCTAAGGATTAAATATTAATTTGACAGGAAAGTAAACAGAGATATCACATTTTAAAAATGTCTAGAAGTTGAACTAAAGTGACCAATTTAAACAACTCCAAACTACAACTTTTCAGCATTTTAGCTTGGATAGAAAAAAGTTGCAACACGTGATAAAACAAATAAATAGGGTCACGAACTTACATTGTTAGGATGCCATGCAACGCTTGTAACTGAAGAATTATGTTTTTTCCTGATAAGTTTACTAACCCACCTAAATGAAATAGCATGCAGTGTAAGAAACTAAATTCAGCTTACAGGATCAAAACTAGTTAGATAATACAATGAGTTGTATGGCTAACCAAAGTAACAATTTTCAGTAAACATTAAATAACAAATATAAAATAGTTGACACTGTGAGAAGATGGCACGTTCTGTATGTTGACATGACTAAACACCAAGGAAGAAAGATAATCATTCTAAATCACTTTGAAAGTTTGAATTGTGAAACAAAACACTAAAACAAGATACTGAAATTGAATGTTTTAATGAAACAATTTGTTGGCACTTTATGTTAACATATCCTTGTGCCAAAGTGTATTGGCTGCATTTAGTTTGTGGTTAAGTAGGGTTGAGTTGGAGATTATTGGTCTGTTCCACCAAACGCTACAAAGTTAAGAAAGAATGAACTAACTATTCAAGGGGGTTATCCAGATAATCTAGGATATAATAGCTCAGCGATTGTGGGGTAAAATAGCTCTCTTGCTTTCCGTTTTTCCTTTTAACTTAGATACTCCAATCTTTAGCAACCAAACAAAAATTGAGAGATGGAGTGAGTTAACAGGAACGTGGCAGGATGACCCAATTCAAATGCAGCCACTGAGTCATGTGAGCAATGGGACATAAACTAACCTACTAAGTCCTCCCATTCTAAACAAGCTGCTATGTCGACCAGAGAAACTAATAAAGCATACAGTGCAATGATGCCAACAAAAGGCATGACAAATCTTTTGTTTTTCATGTTTTTACCATAATCAAGTAAATCAAGTAGCTACCTAGTTAGCACTCAGAACAAACAATGTAAAAGAATTTCAGCTCAGCCTTATTTTCAAAATTGAAGCAATCATGACACCGGAACTGTACCAACTCAACCATCAATTGGTATCAAAACCGGATTCCTTGCATTTGATAACCATTCTTAGCTAGGTATCAAGATTTAACCATGACTAGAAAACAAAGTTCATTTTCATTCACACTTTTTGTCCATGTGGAGGCTAAGCCATTTTACCTAATCCAGCATTGTTCATGTTGAAATCTTCAGAAAATAAGTTGTACCAAGTAAAACAACTTCAACATGGATTCTTTCCTCCAAAGTGCCAAATGTGCCTATGGTTTACCCCATATTCCTAGCAAACTGGCTTTGAGATTGATTTAGCAGTGATACTGGGTCGAGAAGGTTCTGATGCTACATCAACTCCACATGAGACATTCTGATCAAATGTTATGTGTAATCTACAGAATTTCACTTATAAGTTATAAATTAACAACCTTCTCTGGACTACATTGAAAACTAATGCAGCTTAAGACAAAGATATGCTTGATGAGACAATACCATTTTAAAAAAAATTAATAGGACACTCAACCAGGACTGTTAACAAGACTAGAGACAGGTGGTACACTCTCCATCAGAGGTGCAATCACCCCACTTAGAAATCATTTTTGTACTTTTTAATTTATAAAAATTATCTAGGAGATGCAGACTCATAGATCCTCTAGAAGTTGATGGATATGATACTTTCTCGTCAACAATAAATAAACATGTGAAGATAGTAAGCACCAAATAAAACAAAGATTATTAACCAGACACTGGACAATTTCCCAAAAAACTAAAGCAAATGTATTCATGTGTACAAGTTCACAAGCCACAAATAAGAAACTACATGAAACCAGGGATGTAATTTTGGGTACTAGATCCATGCCGGTCATTAGCTAGACCAGAAGGGGAAGGAGGAGAAAAGAAAAGGAGGAGAAGGAAGAGGAGAAGGCGAAGAACATGAGGGGAGGATGAGGGAAAGAAGAGGGGAGGAGGAGGCACTTAGAGGAGGATGAGGAGGAGGCAGCAGCAGAGGATGATGAGAAGGTGGAGATGGCGTAGGATGAGGAGGAAGTGACAATGGAGTAAGAGTCGGAGGAGCCGACAGGCCAAGGGCAATGTAGGGGGAGAGAGAGAGGTTGATAAAGGGTCTTTACGGTTAAAAAAATAAGCTTACCGATCCGATCCAGGCCTGTTGACACCTGAACCAGTTAGCAGATACTTGATATGCAATCGACATTTAGCACAGTAGTTGTACCAGAATATACAGCAAACATATTTGACATGCAAATGTTCTAGTTAGCATGGTAGTTGATTACTGCATATAGGTGATGCAACAAACAGAATGAATGAACATGAAAAGCCCATTACCAGTTATTCTCTTTCTCGTAGTAACATATGCATACAGTTTTAGCACCACTTCCGACAGCAAACTTGTTCTCTGAGAAGTGCATCGATGAGTTAATAAAAGCTAGAGAGAAGGTACATTACATTATACTATGAAACCAATACCTTTATCTCTTCAGAAAAAAAAATAATATAAAAAGCTGTTGCCTTTTACTAAATCAGATCTACAGTAATTTTATACCCAAGTTTCTTGTTAGTTTTGAGCAAAAGATTCCACTATGTATAAATTACAATTTCATAGATTGCAATGGTTATCAAACTAATTGGAAATTCAATTTGGATGAGGCTTTGTAATCTTGTGGTAATTGGTAAACTGAACGGTAAAACAGTAGTCTCACTTCTTTCATTCAAGTCTCCATTTGTCACTCTTATCTACATCGACCATTTAACTTGAGTAGCAGTTAGTGGATAGAGTGAATATGACAATAAATCCAAGTCTTTCTCCCTCATTTTGCCATTCAGTTGAATATACATCAAACAACCATGCAATGGAAATTTCGATAAAGACTTGGACAAGGCTCATCTTAACACAATCACAAGGATAATAAGTCTATCTGATGTGTAGCAAATCACGAACAAGATCACTAATCATTAACAGACAGCAAAATAAAGAGCAGAACGTGCATCTGCCACCTTGTTCTACTACTACCTTTAGGACTCCATTGAACACAGAGGGCAGCACGATTAAGCCTGAGAATAACAAGGGTGGGCACCCACTCAGATGCTTCTTGATTCCAAACATATCTGAGATTAGAAACATCAAAAGTAAGCAAACCTGGATTCATTAGTAACATCACCACATACATGCTTACATGACAGAATAAAATCTTTACAGGAAAATACTCACGAATTTCGATCATGTGAGACAGTTACAATTTTGTTAGATCTTACGCTCCAATCTATTCCAGATACAATTTGATCATGCTGTAAAACATAAAAACATGGCAACAAGTAAGTGGCTATGAGCATGAGCAGTGCCCTAAATGAGATGATATACTACAGAACTCAAAATTTTAAATACACAAAATTCTCTATTCTTATTCTTGCTAATTATTAGTCCATCCTTTTAGCATTTTCCTAAGTATGTAGCATAATCTCACCATTTCATGCTTGATGAGTAACACTCTGCTATGCAGAGAATAGGTTTTGAAATCAGAATAGTAATGGAGATATCCATCCATCAGTAGGGCATTTACATATATAAAACTTACAGCCATACACAAACTAGTAGGACTAACTATATATGCCAACTATGAATAAAATCCTGAATCCCAGCTTGGTTAATCTAGGCTTCTTAAATTTAACATGGTTGGTAAAGGCCTTCCTCATTCTATAATGGCTTATGCTGCTCCAAATGCATACTTGTGCATGTCTAAGTGTTGCATGATTATTAAGTTCATTGTAACGATTTGCAATATGTTGAAATGCATCATTTAAATGCAACATGGATACTGTAATCCTCTCGTACAACAAAGAAGCTTCGTGACAGCTTGAAGTATATTCTTGTAATCAGAAAACATCATCATAATGTTAAATAATTTAAATCCTAGTTAACTACATGAAAGTTCCAGGTCTTAAAAGGAAAAGATGATCATAAGCTTCAAAGATCACGATACCTTTTGAAGTACATGTACCCTTTCCCACTTTTCACCAAAAAGTTTGTAGATATGCACCTCATGATTATTTGGACAAAATGCAACCACTGCAAGAGAAAATGGTGTTAGGTCATAATCTTGGACACATAAGGCACACGATTTTACTTATCAATACTTCATGACAGTGCGTTATTAATCAAAATAACTAAAAAATACAGATGACTGAATCCAGACCCATCAAGATGGATGGAAAACAAAGAAAAATGATGATGTAGGAGGCTCTTTGTAGACCTATCAATGGAAGGAAAATTTTAAGCATGTTCAACATGGCATCCTATTTTCACTATATCAAGCCTCTCCAACACCATCCAAGTCAGTCCTAAACCTTATATCACAGGTAGAAATTGATAAAAGTCCAACCTAAATCAATCATCAGAAATCTGAAATTTCTTTTTTCAATCATACATCTAGATCAGTGTGAGAAATTTCACAATTATTTATTTGTTATTCAGATGGGATGAAACTAATATAGAAGACAATCTAAGGCCTAATCATGTTTTCTTCTTTGAATGAACATGGTGAAGATGAGACCAACAATCATCAGTTTACCAAAAACATACAGCAGAGTTTATTAAATAAAGAGGTGGGAAAGGATGGTTCTAACAGATAGAAAGAACAGTTATATTCTTTTAGAATGGTAAAAACCAGAGCAGTACAATAATCATTCTTTCCTTCGGTATAATATATCTATATCAATTTAAAGTTTCAACTCTTTGAGCAGTCAAGCACTCCAAGTTATCATGACCATACTGACCATTAAAATTTTATATTTCACTGTTGTTTTATTATTTAATTCTCTCAACAAATCACTCCTTGGTTCACAATAATCCATATTTTCGGATGCACATCAAGCAACTCACGTCATACCATGCCACTGAATGCAAATAAACACTTGGCAAAGTAGTTCTGAACTATAATCAAGAACCTTGACGAGGCATGTTATGAATAATCTAAAGCCTCTAAATACTTTTATGGAAATTAAAGTTGAAAAACGGAGCATCAAGTTTATACCCATCACTCAGAATGGAAATTTCTGGTAAGAAATCAATCAGCCAGAAGAAGACACCAATTACCAGAGATTGGCTTCCCTCTGCCAGTCTCCTTATTTCTCTAATAGATGTAGCAGAAATGAATCTCACACGATTTGTCCATGAATCTCAGAAATGTATTAGGCATATATACATTCAACTTAAGTCTAGGAATAAAGGGTCAAATGGACACATCTGGCATGCGAATGACAAAAGGAAGTGACATTCTTTTGAAAGCAAAATCATGATAGAACTTAGTTCTAAGACAGATCCAACAATCTTCAGTAGAAAGAGAGGCCAAACTTTTTATTTCATTTTATTTGTTTTTCCTTTTCTTTTGGCAAAAATGCTCGAATAAATGAATTTTGTTTATCAGAGACCAAAATTAGCGTCACCAGAAAGGATCACATGGATCAGAACCAATAAAAAGATTTCCCATGTCCCGATTAAAGGTGTACAAAACATAGAATAAGCTAAGCAAAACAACCGCAATCGTAAGATCATCTGATGAAGCCTAACAGGATAAATCTGGAATGCTGGGAGTTCCTGATCCAGCGCACGCACGGAAGGAAAAACATAATAGTACTAGGATTTACTTTACGCGAAACAAGCACTGATCCTACAGCAACCGCGTTCCCAGTTCAAGAACCCAATCGTAGATCCGGAAGAACAGGATAATAGGAAATGATAGAAGAGAGAGGACAAACGAGGAATTACTAGATTGATCGGGGCTCCAAGCATGGCAGGTGATGCACTGCGCGAACTGATGGATGGCCACCGCCGCCATACCCTAAATCACCACCTCCTACGCCTCCTCCCCGCCCCAACTTCTTCCCCTTTATTTTCCCGTCCGAGAGAGGGATGTCTACAAAGGAAATCGTGATAGGGATGGATGCATCCAATCCTAGGAGGATTCGTCGTCGGGAGGTGAGGAAGGGGCGAGGAAGAGAAAGCTGGAGAAGCAAACACCCCCCGAAACCAAAAGCGATCTCAATTAGGAAAGCGAAAGCCGAGACTTGGATGTCTCACGCTTCTCCGAGACTTACCCTTGTCGTCCTCGTAAAAACGGAGGAGGGGCCCATGGTGGGTCCCGCCGCCATACTTTTCTTTTTCCTTTTTTTTCTTTTTTTTTTATCGTTGTTAGCTTCGTCATTACTCGAATGATTGATTATTCTCACTTTTATTGAAGTTTTAAGTTAGAATATTTGCATTTGGAATATTTTCTCCCTACTTGTAGTGACCTCTCACATATGCTTCTCCCGTTAATAATGTTGTTCATTCAAACGAATAGGTAAATCTACTAGTACCTAACTTGAATAAAAAATTATGCACAAATCTAAAATATTCAAAACATCCTTGAAATTTTTTGACATCATAATTTTGTTTTTTTATTTATTTTATTTTTTCGAATTTCAACATGTTTATTCTAATAATCAAATGACCAGTTGGTGTGATTACCCACGTGTGTGTCTATTTTTGGATTTATGAGGATACATGTTATAAGCTTAAATTTGGAGGGATAAATATGAAGAAATATATACATATATTCTTTTTTTTTTAATGGAATACAATTTGAGTTTAGAGGAACACATGGTTGATGAATGATGGGCTTTGTCCTGGATAAACTTTGCACCAAGCCACCACATAAACCTTGCACTGGAAAGGTGAACAAGCTGATAAAAATTTTAATTGGATCCTCATTAATCCAGAAATACTTAAATTGTTATAAAAAGATCTGATATATATTGAACTCTTAACTTACAAGACATTGCACATTATATTTAACAAAACACAGGATGAATAAAAAAAAGGAAGGAGACAAATACAAGATTCAAACTGAAAAACTGTTTTGATTGGATTACCCAGCAATCTGAAGGACTTGAGTTGTTAAGGAAAAACCCAGCATATATTTAACTTCCACATGTAGGGAAAACAATGGATTCATATTTTCAGCCATGAAACTGTGTGAAACAGCAGGAAATATCCAAAACCATGTATTGTATTCAGTAGAAACTGTGAAACAGTTGCAGCATTGAAGCAGCAAGTATGCCTGAGTGGTCAGCCATGAATGACCACAGAGAAATCATGAACCTAATCAACCACCAAAAACAAGGGCAAATATGTTTTTTGCCCAAATTGATCTAGGCTCCTCTAATTGTTTCATCTCTTTTCTTCTGTGTAATACATACTCCAGAGTCCCCATCTTCTACTCTCCTCTAAGGGTAGCTCATTCTGTTTCCAGCTGTTATGCCGGGACTGCTTCCTATTGCTTCACTGGCCTTGTTGAAGGACTGAAATCCTGGTGCTGCATTCAAGTCCAACTCAATTAAGTCCGGATGTCCAGGGAGTCAAATTGTGCAAATATGAGTTCAGATCAGAATTCAACTTCAGAACCAAGCAACATAACTATCGTGTGTAGGTTTTTCCTTCAATCAGATTGGACGGTTAACCTAACCACAATTAATTTGCTCAAAATTGTAAGAGAACAAGGAATTTGCAATCTGATAGATGACAGCATCAGAAGACCATGAAAGTGTAATGTCATTCATTGTCATGATCAGGATTATATTTTATTGGAACATTTTCATACAACTTATGTCACTATAGCTAAAGGCTTGCAACTTACCTCTCCAAAATGAACAGACTGACAGCCCATTTGCTTCCTCATAATTCGAAGTCTCTTCACTATTTCCAAAACCATTCTGTAAGTTAGACTGAATCAGCAAACTACAAAACAGAACAAGTCTTTGACAATGAGAGAAAACTAAGGACAAGATCACCAGAAAAACCATAAGATTGCAACAAAATTGAATGCATGCACTATAACCAGAGTACAATTGATCTATGTTAATAAATGTATTCTAATGATGATCGAAACACCATGATATCGTTCTCCAGGAGAAATAGGTTCCCTAACCAAAGTTGTCATCCATGAATGATTTCTTGCGTTTAGGTATACCGATAGACAGGTATCAATATCAGTCTGTACTGTGAAGAAGGCATACCGTTCAAGGCACATCTCCAACCAGCATCCAGTCCCCATCCTTGTCTTCATAAGAGAAAACTCAGAAGAACCATCTAACAACTTTGAAACCATTGCTTCATCTGCCATCATTTACACCAATATAATAAGTAACTCCACCACATCCCAACATACCACAAAAAATACAGATAACTGCCGATTTTATTTCAATTCCTATGCTGCACAATAGGCAGACATCTATAAATTGATTTCCACTATGACATAGAATTCCCCCAATGGAGAACGAGAAATTATCGCTTAGATCTTAAGCTCTGAACTTGCATACATCAGGAAGATTAACTATATAAATGCTATACTTACAGATAATGAACTAACGGATAGAGGCCAAAGGGCAGGGCCCATAGTAGGCTTCTGAAACATGAGCTCAAGTGCAACTTCAAGAGATTAATGAGAATGATGGGCAATGAGATCCACCTTCCAACATATAGGATCACCATCCATTTCAATTTAACAAATAATGAATTCCTTGTTTCTTTTCCTTTATTCTCCTGATCATTGCTGCCAATGATGAGGTTGGTCTTCTTGAGGGAATTGGAGGTACTATCTTTGGAATGGTTGAACACTCTGTTCATCCTGAAGGCCCTGATAGGTGGCCATCCCACTGCCACCTGACTGTTCGCTCACTTGAATTTTTTTTTTTTTTTGAGACATAAAACCCAAAAAAATTCAGCAACAAATCTAAAAGTTTATAAACAGCATAAGCTCAGGGATGAGAAAATAAAAGGAGTTGCTTTTTCACTCTTGATTCTTTTTATATGTTAATATTTACATCAAGCATCCGAATACATTTCATCACTAATATTTTGCTTTGAGAACATATCACTGTCATGACAATACATGGAAACAAATTAAATGCAGCATTCAAGCAACTTAGCAGACTAACTCAGTACCAAAACCTTTACATCAAAAGCACCGAATAATTTTCGTCACTAATATTTTCCTTTGAGCTCATATCGTTGTCAAACTAATACAGTAAGACCAAACAATTCAAATAGGATGTTTCACTTTCTGAGAGAGAATGGTGTTGATTACAGAAGAAAGCAAAGAAGCAAAAGCGAATAGTGTTCTGTTTCTTTCATCTTTCTTTGATGGAAGCAAATTCTGGTGATCCTATTAGTAAGCAAAAAAGTCAGAAACATAAGAGGAGAACAAAAAGGAATCTTCCTATTGCCGACTCCTTTGGCAGTAAAGAAGGCAAATATGGGAGAACAAGAACCCCATGGTCAAGAGAAAGCAAGAAAGATAGAAAGAATGTAAGGCTCACCTGAGACGGGGAGGAGGGGAGTCAGGGGAGACGGATTCTGCCGCCCGCTTAGTCCCGGCGACACCCGGGTTGGTGCCGGAGGACGAGGAGACCAAGGAGGCGGTTGGGGACATCGGAGAGGCGCGCGACGCCAGCGAGGGGAAGTTCTTGGCGGTCAAGATGCGCCAGCACGGCCCCACGGCGCCGGCAGCGGCTTCCCCTTCCTCGCCGCCCCAAGGTCAGCCCTAGCCCCAGCTCCTCCTCATTCCTGACTTCCTCCTCCGTCTCCCCCGCCGCTCTAGCGCTGACTTCCTCCACCGTCGCCGCTGCCGCTTTCCACACCGATTCAGTCGACGCCACGCCTCCGTCGAAGCCGCAAACCCTTCGCGTCGTCCTCTCTCTCTCTCTCTCTCTCTCTCTCCGGTGACGGGACACCCTTTCTTGCGTCGAGTTCTAGGTCGTCTCAAGACACCCACCAATCAATCCCTTTCTTTCTATTAGTCGGTCCAGGAGATTTATTAGAAGAGCGATTGTGATGAGAAGGGTATTATCCTGGGCCTAATGTTCGTTTCTGGGCCGGAGTTCGTAATCTCGGGTCTAAGCCCTTTTCTTGGGCCCAAAGATGACCGCTTAGAGCCTTTAACGACCCCAATAACGACATGAAACATATCATTAAACCCAAAAAGAAACAGTTAAACCGTCTGAACCACCCGCGGCTCGGTTTGGTTCGGCTCGCCTCATCTGTGGACGATCGCCGAACTACTTTCTTCTGACTATCGCACGCGAGATTGCTGCATTACCGTCGTCGTTTCTCACGCGATCAGTTGCGAAAAGGCCGCGCCGCCATCGTCGCCCGTCCACTCTACGGTGGCGACACGGTCCCAAAGCTCCTCTGGTTCCTTCCACGATCGCCCTGTGCGCGCTTGGCGACACGAGGCGGCACGTGACGCTGCCGCCGCTTCAGCGACGACGCCCCCACACGTCTGCCAAGTGCACCGCAACGGGACGCGCACGACGGATGCCCGCCACCTCATGGATCAAGTTGTTGGAAATCCCACCGCAAGACGATCTACATATCCGAGGAGGAGGAGGTATTCACCACTGTCATCGACAGCAGCAGAAGCGAAGTGATATCAAGAAGAAGAGGAAGAAGAGCAGCGGCAACAACAGCAGCGATGGCGAGCACTGCCGGAAGCATCATTCCTTGCAAGGGTACATGAATCAACCTTTCCTAATGCATCTCGATTTCCTTTTTGTCGTTCTTCTTCTTGCTCCAAAGAATTTTGGGGGCACGTGCAGCTGCGGTGGCTTGGGAGGCGGGGAAGCCGCTGGTGATCGAGCAGGTGGAGGTGGCGCCACCCAAGGCCATGGAGGTCAGGGTCAAGATCAAGTACACCTCCCTCTGTCACACCGATGTCTACTTCTGGGAAGCCAAGGCATGCCTTCTCCCTCTCCCCCGCTATCTCAGCATCCTGTGCACTGACTCTGCTGTGATCCCATTAGATTCTTGCTAACGATTACAGAATCACGTTCCTCACTTGTTTACTATATGATCGAATAAGATTGTATGATTCTCTTCCTTCATTTTTACCCATCAAAATTTCTTTGAATCAGGGTTAGGCACCACTTTTTCCTCGAATTTTTGGCCACGAGGCAGCAGGGTATGTTCATGTTGTGTTTCTTCTTCACGTGGATTCTAATTTTCCTGCAACAACACCATGCTTTACGCTATGTTCTTCCACAAATAGGATCGTCGAGAGTGTTGGTGAAGGTGTGACGGATCTGGAAGTCGGAGACCATGTCCTCCCGGTGTTCACAGGAGAATGCAAGGAGTGCGCACACTGCAAGTCTCAGGAAAGCAACATGTGTGACCTGCTAAGGATTAACACAGACAGAGGTGTGATGATTGGCGATGGAAACGCCCGGTTCTCTAAGAACGGCAATCCCATTTACCACTTCCTGGGAACCTCCACCTTCAGCGAGTACACAGTCGTCCATGTTGGCTGCCTTACTAAGATCGACAAATCTGCACCTCTTGACAAAGTTTGTGTCCTCAGCTGTGGCATATCGACAGGTATAATCAACACTCTCTTCACCCCACACACACCGCCCAAACCCGCTTTGAGATTAGAAATAGAATGTTCCATCCCTTTTCCCCTCAGGGCTCGGAGCCACACTCAATGTTGCCAAGCCTAAAAAAGGTTCAACAGTTGCGATATTTGGATTGGGAGCTGTAGGTCTTGCTGTAAGTCTTACATATATAGAACACTGATGAATCGATTACCATAGATCTACTACTTCTAAAACAGTTACTCTGATCTCTGGTTTGTAGGCTGCAGAAGGCGCAAGAATCGCCGGCGCATCCCGAATCATCGGTGTCGACTTAAATCCCAGCAGATTTGAAGTGGGTAAGTTTTAAGTTTTCTTGCCAACATTTGCTTTCTCAACCACTGGATCACCATTTTGGCTTCTTTATGAGCAGCGAAGAAGTTTGGCATCACCGAGTTCGTGAACCCTAAAGATCATGACAGACCAGTGCAGGAGGTTGCATGTTTCTCGAATGTTTGGCCACAAAACCTACAAGATCTGCAGGACTAAACCCAGTTCTCGTCGTCTCCCTTAGGTGATTGCTGAAATGACCAATGGTGGAGTCGACAGGAGCGTGGAGTGCACCGGCAACGTCAAGGCTATGATGTCCGCGTTTGAATGCGTTCATGATGTGCGTGATAGGACAGCGACATGGTTAATTACTACTCTCGAAGGACGAACAGCCATTCTCAATGTCTTCTGGTTGATTCATGCTTGTCAGGGATGGGGTGTTGCTGTGTTGGTGGGGGTTCCCAACAAGGACGACATGTTCATGACGAAGCCGGTGAACTTGCTGACCGAGAGGACACTGAGAGGAACCTTCTTCGGGAACTACAAGCCTAGGACGGATCTGCCCTCGGTGGTCGACATGTACATGAAGAAGGTGAGCTCTCTCCTGTTGAATGCTGAAGACGGTCTCATCAGAACGGAGAAGAGATGACGTGTTTCTTTCTTTCCACCTGCAGCAACTGGAAGTGGAGAAGTTCATAACGCACAGAGTTCCATTCTCGGACATCAACAAGGCGTTCGACTACATGTTGAAGGGCGAAAGCCTTCGCTGCCTTATAAGCATGGATGAGTAGATCGAGAACGGAGCAGTGGTTCTACTTAGAACGCCTTGTTACGTACGTGCATGGCGCATAATAAAGCGTACGTGATGTATAGTATTTTAATGGTGATAATCGAGCTTCTTAATTCATTAGATCGTAGAAAATATTTAATTTTCAAATAATCAGGTCAATATCAGTCCAAAATAACGATCTAAGAAATATTTGTTTAGTACCTTAAAAACAATCATATGGAAATCATTTCGCTTGTACCGTAGAATATTTTTCTCTAATTAACTCAAGGGCCACGTGAGTTACTGTAATAGAGGTTAATTACTATTTATTAAAATTATACTGTCTCATTAACTTAAGTATCATAGAGATCTTTCTGACCTTGATCTTTATATAAATCGATTACGAATTGATCTTTATACAAATTGATTACGAAATAAGCATTCAAGCTAGTCTTAGTCATCGAATGAGTATTCGAGTCTCCTTTTTCACCCATATCGAACTTCTTATGCAAGTGGTCCTGAATCAGACTGATCCAAGTTTCACCGATATTCCCATTTGGAATCCATCGAGTTGACATCTTATGTCTCGTCATTTTGGCATCATTGTTCTTTCTCGTTCATTCTTGGAACAGCGGAACTAAGAACACTGGAAAGCTCCCCACAAAGCTGATCTGTGTTCGCGCTAAACTCCAAAATGTGCAGCATTTATGTGTGGCATCTGAAACATACAGAAATGTGTATCTGTTCTTTTGTTCTTTTGGCGGATGGCAATCACCACAGCAAAGTTCTGATGGAGATAAAGGAAGCCATTCACAGCTTTAAAGCCTCTTCCTACTTTCTTTTCTTAGGGATCTCTACAGCAATGGCACAGGGAGGAAGAGAACTCGATGAAGAAGACTAAGGAGTGGTGAAGGTCAATGTTCCCTACTTTGTTTCGGTTCTCGATGGTGTCCTTGGAAGACTGCAAGTCACTGCACACTGATGGCAGTCGAGCACGTTAGATTCAGCTCTTGGATGATGAGCCAAAGGGATCATGTCAGGACCAGACTCACATACAACAAAAGGGAAGTGAATCCAATGAAATCCAACACCATTTTCTAAGCTCCTCTACTGTCAAAGTGATCTTCTCACACCACAAGGGAGGTGTTTCATGTCAATAGCCCCTTCTTGCACCCTCTTTGCCATCCAGATAGTCACTACTTGGACAAACAATAGCCTTGATCTCCTCAGAGTTGCATCCTAGTGATCGTTCACCGAGTAGCAGCTTCTCAATCTCCAAGCCTCCATAGAGGGAGTTGTCGAGCACTAGATGCTCTCTTCCTCCATTACAGATCTGCGTGCTGATTCCATCATCCGAACTGCAGCTCTGCAGGTGACCTCCAAGCATGATACGACCACCACTTTGATGTGCTGGGATTTGAGGAAGAGGGAAGGCAGAGGCGGGTGTGGAGTAACTAAAGAGATATGGGGAGATTGGGATGCCTTCTAGACCTGGTGCTGATGATGAGAATGAAGCCGTGGTCTCCAAGGTCGATGGGAAGAACAATGGCTGCTGCTGCTGACGATGAGGCTTTCTGTGAGATGGTGGTAAGCCCAGGAGCTTTTTCTTCAATTTGGTGTTCCAGTAGTTCTTGATGTCATTGTCAGTCCTCCCTGGGAGCTGGGCTGCTATGATGGACCATCTGCACTTGTGATCTTGGCATATGAGAGACAGATTACTTCATGCATGCATACAGAAGATCTTGCTTGGTGTTTTATAGAAGAGATGCTGTTCTCTTTTAAGGAGAAGAGATAGAAGATGGACTACATGTGCTAACATCAAATGAAAAGATACATGGGGTTGAACAAGCACAGATATATGTGCAAGAATGGATCAGATCACCTGCTTCCAATGGCAGCAAACAGGCTGCAGATGACCCTATCTTCATCATCAGAGAAATCCCCAAGCTTTAAGTTAGGCCTCAAATAGTTGAGCCATCTCAGCCTGCAACTCTTTCCACACCTTCTCAGACCTGTCCTCGTTACCCAATGCAACAACCATCACTCCGAGAAGGCAACACGAAAGAGCAACGGATGAGTATAATACAAGTCATCAACCATGATCACTCCTTCCCTTACCAGCTTTCCGAGGGAGAGTGATCCAGTTTCCACCAGTTCCATGCTTCTCTATGTACTCCTTCAGCTGCTTGTCTTCCTCTGGAGACCAAGGACCTTTCTTGACATTTGCCTTGTCACAACATGGAGCCCTCCCCATTTCTCAGACTCTCAACATTGAGCTAGAATGGCCTCAGACCATTGTAACAAGGTAAGGAGACAGATGGATAGATGACACACAAGTATATAAGAGGATGGGAGTGAAAAACGAGTCAGAATATATGCTTGTCTAGTTTCAATCAAGTCTTCCAGCCTCTTGGCCGCATGCATGTTTGTGTCAGGAACTCATGGGCTACCATCAATCACCATCTACAAAGAAACTATTCCTGTACTTTTGGAGACCATGCATCTGATCTACCTAGCTTGTTTTGGCTCCCTCTTCTTCATCGTATTTCTTCTACAGATTACAAAATATGCAGGTAAATACAGCATTGTTTCAGTTGGACCTCTGGATATGTCTGGTTGAAGAAGTGTCACATCAATCCACTCGATGCAAGTCCCAGCCATAGGGCTGCGTGCAAGATTTGTCACCCCCGGGCATAGATACAACTTAAGAATCGATCGAAGCAGTGGCTGCCATATCCTGTAAGGTGACAAAATCATACACTTCTCATAACACTGGTTGCTTGGTGGCTTCTCTTCAGTGTTAGGTGATGACTCATGCAACAGGAAGTAGAGAGGAGGGACTTATCACTGCTGGCTGCAGAAGGCAGAAAGACTCTTTGTCCAATCTTTGCACTAAAAATTGTGAATGGTGTACACCATTAGTTAGCACAAGTACTTGTGCTTCTTAGGATGGTTAGGCACCAAACATGATAGTTTACCTACCAAATGACTGTCACAATAGGAAATGGTGTCTTTTTCCCCATGACAAAAAGAAAAAAGACATGGAACAGACACATGATGACAACATTATGGACACAGACACAGTGGCCCTGTTGCTCTTGGCTCTGAGGTTTTCATTGTTAGAATCCAAGAAAAAGACAAATTAATAGTAGACATGTTGGAAAAATAAAGAAAAAAGAAAACACATCATTTCAATTCTAAACCATGTCTCTCTATCAATGGCTTATAAGGAGCTGTATGTAGAGTTAATCAACCCACTAATTCCTTTCTGGTGTGAGAGGAAAAATGGCATTTGTAAGGTTCAATGTGTCTTCTGGGTAATGACAAGTACTGTAGACTGCCAACATTTTGCTAAACAGCACACTCTGCTTGCACTGTTCATATACTAACATGATCAGTGGGTGAGATATGGTGCACCCACTGCAGGATGGGCAAGGAAAGATTCAAAGAACAGAAGGCCTCATATGTTAGCCTGTGTAGCATAGAAAGACGGCAATCCTTCAACTTGTCAGGGATGCAGAGGTGGAGGCTCTGTGATAGATTCTTCAGTGAAACAAAATCCCAAGTGTCTGATAACAATGCAGAAATCATGGAGTACTCTATTTCTTTTCTTTTTGTATTCTTTTATCTTGGTTCCCTTTGAGGAAGCACATGCTCAGCCAAGCTAGATCAGTGATACAGTTGATAATTTGGTGGTGGCAGGTGGGAGAATTTTTATTGACTGCAGCCTTGCTTGTGAGTTCAGATACAAGCTTGAGATCATAATGAATCAAGCATGCATCTAAGACTCACTGTTCCTCCTTTTTGATAATAAGCCCTAAAATCTAATGTTAAGTAGCTTTCAGTGATGTGATTGCTGAGAGAAGAGCAGCAGTGATACTGAATTCCAAGAGTCCATAAAAAAACATTCATTTTCTTCTGAATGACACTGAGGACAGTACTTCCATCGGTTCCGGGAAACCAAAGCAGGGAAAGAGCTGCCAGCGAACATAGAAAATAACAAATGGAGAGTAAAACCTAAGCAGGACAGAGAGAGAAAGAGATGCAGCAGAAGCAGAATGGTGTTGGGTTCTGATCCTCATTTCCCTAGAAAGATTGGAGGAGGCAAAGAGTGTCTTGTCAATCTCAGTTGTACATCGATTTGGGCATCTTTGTGTCTCAATGGCTGGGGCGCAACTCCAACAGATTGGAGAGCTTGTGTTTTGTCCGCTTCGAGGAGCAAAAAATCTGGTGTGTTAGATACGACCCCAATGCCAATACATATGACAGTCTCGATCCAACCTCGTGGATCTACAAACCATGCACCACATCAATTTTGGATAGAGAGAAGAAGACAATGGTTCCTAGCAGTTGGACTGTTAATCCCAAATGAGCTGCCTGCTTTGGCATTTTTGGTGCATGCCCAATTGGACTGTTAATCCGATTTGATTTCGATCCGAATTAAACTATGATCGGACTATCTCTTTGATTAGAAAAGAATCAGTCAACCAATTTTATTTGAATTTTATGCTTAGTAGGCGAAGAGCAAGAACCTTAAAACGGTAAAACGGTTAGAAAGAAGATAGAGAAGAAATTACTGAAGAAGCTTTATTGTATTCACATATTCCTCTCTTATTTATACATGTTAGGAGAGAGGATTTCCCTCAACAGAGTAGAGATGTTTTCTCATATAGTTGAAGAAATCTTATCTGTTATCATGCCCCCGTAAGATGGTGCTCCTATCAAGGACGCCAATCTTAGATCGATGTAAAGTAAAAAGGTGACGAGCGAGAGGCTTTGTGAGTGAGTCGACTAACTGATCAACCGAATGGACATGAGAAACTCATAGTTGATGATGGACAACTTGATCTCGTACAAAATGGAAGTCGATAGCAATATGTTTCATGCGGGAGTGGAACACCGGATTAGCGCACAGATAGGTAGCTCCGACATTGTCACAATATATTGTAGGAGTAGAGTTGATGTTGAGTTCTTTGAGCAAATTTGTGACCCAATTGAGTTACGTAGTGGTAGTGGCGATGGCACGGTATTCAGCTTCAGTTGTAGACCGTGCAATTGTCTTTTGCTTCTTAGAACTTCAACTGATTGGATTAGCACCAAGGAAGATAATATACCTCGATGTTGATGTTCGATCATTAAAGTTGCCTACCCAATCAGCATCGGTAAAGGCATGAAGCTGAAGTGGAGAGTTTTTACGAAGAAAGACACCATAATTGAGAGTCCCCTTAAGGTATCGTAGGACTCTTTTGACCGCAGACCAATGCATAGTAGACGGCCTCTGCATAAATTGTGATAATTTGTTAACTGCAAAGGAGATGTCAGGACGGGTGAGAGCTAAGTACTGGAGGGAACCAACGACTTGTCGGTATTGAGTGGGTTCCGTAGCAGGACTTCCATCAGATAATTTGAGAGAGCCACTAGCAGATAGAGGAGTTGTAACCACGTTTGCGTCCTGCATATTTGTTTTGGATAATAAATCTTGAATGTACTTTCTTTGTGACAGAAAGAGACCGGAAGATGTGAATATAGCCTCTAAACCCAAAAAGTAGTTCAGGGGTCCTCGATCTTTGAGCGAAAACTATTTGATGAATGTTTGGATTGCTACAGGGTTGTTTCCTGTGACTATGATATCATCCACATAGACCAAAATATATATTGTGTCGCTATGGTGTTGTCTCAAAAATAACGAGGAATTAGATTTGGAGTTGAAAAAACCAACCGAAGTCAGAAAAGAGCCAAGTTTAGTGTACCAAGCTTTGGGAGCCTAACGAAGTCCATAAATGGCTTTTTGAAGTTTGCAAACATGCCTTGGATACTGAGGATGAGTGAAACCAGGAGGTTGTTGCATAAAAACATCTTCAGTTAGAGTCCCTTGTAAAAAGGCATTATTAACATCCAATTGGCGTAATTGCCAACCCTTAGTAGTGGCAAGACTCAGGATAAGTCTGATTGTAGTGGGCTTAACAACGGGACTAAATGTCTCAGTGAAATCAACTCCAGGTCTTTGATGAAACCCTTTGGCGACGAGGCGTGCCTTATATCGGGCAATAGAGCCATCGGGGTTCCGCTTAATTCGAAAAACCCACTTACACCCGATGATGTTTTGTGTTTGATGAAAGGGTACAGAGAGGTACGTCAGGGTCACTTGGCCGAGAAGGAGGTAAAGAGAACGATTGTGATCCTGAACTAAGTACCCCAATAGTCGAGGAAGAGAGAAGTGGAGTAAGAATGGCCAATTATTGAACCAGAGGAGTGGAACAGTGTGGATCATGAGAGGAGGAACTGGACGATGTTATGGGAGGCACATCCGGTTGGATCAGAGGTATACCACAATGAGAAATTGTTAATGAGGTAGTCTGCATGGTAGGAGAGGTATGGTTGTGAAAAGGAAAGACAGACTCAACAAAAATAACGTGACGTGATATAAAAATTTTGTGAGTGTGGAGATTATAGCAGCGGAAAGCATTATGTTCAAGAGAATAACCTATAAAAACACAACGATTGATGTTAACTTGTGAGAGGCATAGGGACACAACCATGGATAACATAGACAACCAAATACCTTGAGTTTATGAAGGTTTGGGAGTTTGTGAAATAGTGTGTCAAAGGGAGACTGGTATTGTAGGACTGGCGTAGGCATTCTATTAATAAGGTAGACTGCCGTCCAAAAGTTTGAAGGCATGGAAGCTTGATGGAGAAGTGTAAGCCTAGTTTCCACTATATGCCGATGTTTGCGTTTGGCGGAGCCAACAAGTTGAGGAGTATGCGGGGGAGACTTGAGGTGTTGGATACCACAAGCTGAGAGATAGGACGCTAGGGCTTGATATAAACCGCCACCATCAAAGTAAACCGTTTTGATGGTAGACTGAAAGTGGTTTTCGATCAACTTTCGAAAAGTGGGAAAGATAGTCGAAACGTCAGATTTATGGTGAAGAGGATATAACCATGTGTA
>LVTN01000397.1:43140-125296 GCA_001649415.1 Musa itinerans
GGAAGAGAACGGGGGAGTCCGTACGAGGACGCAGCGGTTCTGACGGTGGGGGGGGAGGGGGCTATCGGGAATCGGGAAGTGGGGGGCGAGGCGGGGGGGGGTTGGGAGATCAAAAGGGAAAGATGGAGAGAAAGGGATGGCGAAGGAAGCAGGCCCGCCCGCGAAGCAAAAGATATGGCGCAGGTCGGAAACGCCCCCCTCATTTCCCGGGTAATCCTGGGGCCCTCCTACTGTGACGTCACCCGACGCCACGCGACCCCGCTGCCTTTGGGACCCGTTCTCCCTCCCCCAATCGGAATCCTCCACGTCTTCTTCGACCTTGGTTTCTCTTTCTCGATACCCGCTGCGCGATTGGATGAGCTACGGGGGCCACGGGTGAATTAGGCAGGTGCAGGTTCGGGTGCTCGTCCGAATCGTATCTGTGGGGACGGCGTTACGCGCGACGGCGGCATCGGGAGTCGGACTGGGACAGGGAGGCGGGACTCGCCTGCGTCGCAATCGCGGCCGTCGGTTCGGCGGACCACCGCATGCTGGCGAGCGTGTGCGAGTCGGGCGGGGGGGGCGGGGAATATTTGCCTCCCGCACTCACTGCGGCGTAATCTTTTGCTGCCTGCTTTCGTCCCGTCTTCTTTTCCTTTTCCCTCCCTCCCAAAAGAAAAGAGAGAGCAGTCTTATTCCCTGCCGTTTTGTTCTCTGCCCCCTGTTTTTTACCTCTTTCGTGGCATTCCGCCACAGTAGCGAAGCGCTGCCGCTAACCACGCTCCCTTTCCGCTAATGAAATGATGAGAAGACGGGGGGAGAGGGAGAGGGAGAGAGAGAGAGAGAGAGAGAGAGCGAGAGTAAACTGTTGGCATGAATGAGAGTCATATCTGCACACATGGGCGGTCTTCACATGTCGAGCGGGGGTGTGGTTGTCGTGAAGTGGGTTTCAGCAAGTCATAACTTTCACGCTTCCTCCGCACCCTCTGGCCTTTGCTGCTGCTGCAGTGAATCCATGTGGAGTGTTTTGCTTGCTCGGATTCCTGAAACCCACCACCACCTCCATCTCTTTGTTTGCTTCCCATCCCCATCTCTCTCCTCTTTCTAATCTTTGCCATCTTGTGATCTCCCTTTGTACTTGCTCTGGATTCGTAGCAGATACATGGAGATGGCTGCCGCCCTGCGTCTCCGCTCCCGACGCTCCCAAATTATTGGCCTCTGAACCCATTCCTACCCCGCCTTCCCTTCTTCCCTCTTTACACCGATCCATCCCTCGCCAACTCATGTCTCTCGACCCGGAATGCCCCCGGCCAGCCGCACCGCCGCCACTGCCAGCTGCAGCAGCCAACGTGCCATGAACGGCTTACGGTCGGATGCCCACGTCGCCCAGCAGAGCCGCCGCGACAAGCTCCGGGTCCAGTCTGACCTCCTCCAGGTCCGCGACGCCTCCGAACCGGCCATGTTCTCCTCCCCGGCCTCAGCCTCAGCCGCCACGGACTTCACGGGCGGCAGCCAAGTCCCCCTCGTCGCTCCTTCCGCGTCGTCGCTGATCTTAAGCGAGGGCGCCGCCGCTTTCCAGCCCCAGCCCGGTTGCGACTGGGCTCCGCCTCCTTCCTTTGTTCCGCACGGTCATCCTTACCACCACCAACAGAGGCCCGGCTTCGTCGGTTATCACGACGGATCGACGGACTTGCACTTCGTGTCGCCCTCGTCGCCGCTCGCGTGCCAAGGCCGAGAATTCGCCTCCGCGATCGCGCAGCAGCCGTGCCCGTGGGCCGTCGAGGGCGGCGGGAACGAGCTGCTGTTCCTGCCCACCTATGCCGGGGAATCGCCCGGTGCCATGCTGATGGCCAGGCAGCTGCCTCCGCAGTGGAGCGGAGATGGAAATATCATGGGCGCCAAGTGCGATGACGCTGCCGTCGGGGCTAACGATCCGAGAGCAGCGAGAGGCCTGTCCCTGACGCTCGCGTCGAGCCCGGTGCCGGAGCTCGGCGCGGCGCAGTTGGCGGCCGGGCCTTCCTGCCCCTACCCCAAGTTCCTGATCGGGGACCGAGTGTACACCGGCGGGGGATCACTACAAGACGTGGTGAGCCTGCCCAGCGACGCCGCTGCCCGCCGTGGCTCCGGCCCTCTCGGCCCGTTCACCGGCTACGCCACCATACTGAAGAACTCCAGATTCCTGAGGCCAGCGCAGCAGCTGCTCGACGAGTTCTGCAGCGCCGTCACGGGCTTGAAGCTCGCCAAGCGGTGCCACATCGGAGAAGCGAGTCCAGGAGCTTCAAGCAGCGGCCGCGACGTCGGCGAGAAGGACAACAGCTCCAAGGGAGTGAATTCCGGCGCGTCAACCTCGATGGAGGCCGGAGCCGAAGCCGGGGGCGCAGCCAAAGTCCACCGACCGGAATTCCAGCAGAAGAAGGCAAAGCTCCTCCACATGCAGGAAGAGGTTGGTGGCTTCGTCTTGGCTCCATTCAGTTCATGTCCTCTTAATCTCTTACCACGAGCCGACCTCTCATCACCCTCGCATCAATCATTCATTATGCCTCTAATTTCTTGCCACCATAACCAGTCCGTAGGGATCGAAACAAATCGATATCCGATAACCATGTCATTTGATGATCTAAATCTCTTCCTTCTCCGTCCTCCGTTGTCCTCATGGCGATCGAGGATCGAGGCATCTCTTTCTTCCCCCTCATTCTTTGAATAAAGCCCTATTTCTTGAAATTAATTCTCCAATAAATTCACAGCTAACGCCGTACGATCAGAAATAAATTACCAGTTGATGTAATCGACAGTCTTCTTACTTTCTTGTTGTCATATCATGTTTTCTATTAGGACAGGCTTTCTCGGTAATGTTGTTCTACAATTAGGCTTCACATATCTTATTAGATCGCATAACTAATGAATGAACCAATGATAGTGTGCTCAATTTTCCTATCTACATATCAAATGTCTTCTATCGTTGCTATCCTAATAGCTAGCGATCCTCATTTTTCTTGTCTATATTCGCATAGGTTTCTTCACTATTATTACTCATGGGGTCCTCAGCTCAGCACATATTGCGAAACCATTGACTGCTATGAACCCTTCTTCTTATACCGTTCTTACAATACCTCGTCAACGGTTTGGTTCCACACACGTCAAAGTCACGAGTTTTGCATCACTTTTTGTGCTCTTCCCATCACCAAAGAATTGAAGATGCAGTAATTTCGGCCCTATTCTTGTGTCCATTTACCGACCCACTCAATCTCTCTGCCTATTCTTTCAGCCTTTTTCTGCTGGTTCGATGAACAGTGTGAGAGGATGGCATTACTGGTTGTTTTGGATCGTTTATGTTGGATCATGCATGCCATTCTTAATCTGCCATAGATCATGATCGTTTCATCCTCAGAAGAATGAATTAGTAATCAGAAACACCTTTTGTTGTCTGATAATTAAATGCAGAAATTAGGCTAATTGGTTGTGAACAGATGCAATGCAAGAATTATGTTTGACTATTTGGTCAGTCATTCTACTGCTTTGGATTTGTTGATGTGGTGGTGGTACATTAGGTATGGTTATAAAGAGTTCTACTACTGCAACACCCTATAACTGTGATAATCGAAATTGTTCTTTGCGTAACGAAGGTCTGTGGATGTGATGATTTATCTCTTCATGGTGAAACAATTTTTGATTTGTTATCTCATGTTTGTTGATCTCAAGTTTCATCTAAAATTGAGCATTATGGTCCTTCTTTGGCTAAAACATTTCATTTTTATTAACTATTGTGCATAGGTTATACAAGTTATTAGAAGCAAGATTTAAACCAACATAGGTCGTCGGTTCGAATTCGTGTCATTATTTGATGTTATGAAAGTTTCCCTCAATTTATTTATTTTTTGGATAGCAACCTTAGATTCATAGATAAATATTATTTCGAAGATTTACGCATGTTAATGTTGGGAGAAACATCGTCTTCTATGTCAGCATTATCGTCTGTGCTGCTAAGTTAGGCTTTTTTTGGATACATCCATGCGACTACTGTAGATGTGCTAAGTGTTGGTGCCTCAAATGTGAAGGTTTGCAGAAGATACAAGCAGTACCACCAACAAATGCAAATGGTGGTCTCCTCCTTCGAGTCCGTGGCCGGCCTCAATTCCGCCACGCCCTACACGTCGTTGGCGCTGAAGGCCATCTCGAAGCACTTCAGGAGCTTAAAGAACGCGATCTCAGATCAGATCCGGCACGTAAGCAAAGTTCTCGGCGAGGAACTCATGTCATCACCCAGTTCCGGTGGTGGTCGAGGGGAATCGACGCCAACCCCGCCGCCGCGGTTCAAGTACCTCGATCAAAGCCTCCTTCGGAAACACAAGGCTGGTGGCGAAAGCACACTGAGCTTCGTGGATCACAACCAGCCGGTTTGGCGGCCGCAGAGAGGCCTACCGGAGCGTGCCGTATCCGTTCTCCGTGCATGGCTGTTCGAGCATTTCCTTCACCCGTAAGCGTCTTTCCTATTTCGTTTATCCTCAGCTTCATCTTCACCGGGAGAACTAACGCAGTTTAAGCTCGGTCTCGTTCAGGTATCCGACCGATACTGATAAGCACATGTTAGCGACTCAGACGGGCTTGTCCAGGAATCAGGTATGGATTCCGTAACGCACGAGTTAGAATCTGTGATTAGCGTTTGATTTGTGGTCCGATGATCGTGATGGGATGCAGGTGTCGAACTGGTTCATCAATGCCAGAGTGAGGCTGTGGAAGCCCATGATAGAGGAGATCCACATGCTGGAGACCAAGGGGATGAGCGGAATGGATCTCAATTCCGCCACCAACGGGAAGGAGACGATGGTCGCCGTGACGGAAGACGGAGCGCACTCGTCGACCTATCACGACCAGCCGGATTGCGCCCCCATGGATGCGGTACTGTTGAACGAGGGGTCGCAGCAGCAGGCTTGGCAGGGCGGCGACAAGAGGTCGAGGGTGGAAGAGTGCGAGATGCTGACGGGCATGGACGGGGGGCTGATGAGCTTCGCCACCTACCAGCACGCCATGGACATGGGCGGGATCGATGCGGTGTCGTTGACGCTGGGGCTGAGGCACGAGGGCGGCCAGCAGACGCCGCCGCAGATGAGGCACTTGGGGGCACAGATGTTCCATGACTTCGTGGGCTGAGAGCCTTGGCGTCACCGCAGGTTTTGATGCATCCCAATCCCGGTGGGGATGCGGCCGCTGCCAGTAATCTGCCCTTTCTAGTATAGCGTATGCCTTTTTCTCGTCACAGAGGACACTCTCAAACTTCGATGAACGTTCCACATTGCCTATCAAGAGGTTTTGCTATTTATTTATACGCAGACGTATCATCGAAATCCACATATTATAACGATCATATATTGATCATGTTTCAAGAAAGCTCGAGGCCACAAGGAAAGCACGAGCGAACTCATCCATGTCCTTCTCTGGGAGCACCAAACCCATCTCGATCCCTCCTCCTCCATCCCTGCTCTCCGCGAGGGACACGGTGCCCGGCGTCTTCTCGATCGAGGTCATCTCCACCTTGATTGGCCTTCCCCACCCCAAGTCTGCATCGTAAACGCGGTACCTCGGTGAACCGGCGATCGACATGGGCCGCTCGGCCGTCAGAGAAACGATCTTCTCAAGCCATCCCTCTGCGCCTTTGAGAATGCCGTGTTCCAATCCCTTGATCGCTCTGCCGATGGCCTCCGCCGCCGCGAAGACGCCGTCGTCTTTGATGAGGTCGCTCATCGACACCTCCACGAAGCACGGCCTCAGGCAGTTGCCGAAGTAGCCCGCTGGAACCGGCGGCTCCAGGCGCCCCCTGCACTCGACCGAGAAAAGTAAATGGGCGCTCTTCTTGCCGGCTTGAGCTCTCACCAGGCACGCCCAAGCGAAGGCACATGCCACAACGAAGGTCGAGACGTGGGTCGCGCCGGCTCTAGCCATGGCGCCTTGTTTGAGCCGGTCGATCTGCTCGCGCCCGATCAGGAACGAGGCAATGACCGCGTCGCCCTGCTCCGCGCCGACGGGAGGCAGGTCGAGCGGCGCCGGAGGTGGTCCGGCTGACTTAAGATTTTGCATTTCCGTGAGAATTTTGTAGTACAAACCATCCGGATCTGCGATCACGGTCGGGTCGCAGAGAGGAGGAGGGGGCGAAAGCGGAGACTCGGATGGATCTTCTGCACTACAAGCAGCAGCAGCAGCCCATGACTTCACGAAGTGGATGGAGCTGGAATCGTCGCAGGCCACATGATGAACCGCGACGCCGATGCTGACGCCTTGATCCGGGAACACCGTGATCTGCAAGGCTAATAGGGGGATAGAACCGTCGCCGGTGGGCGGCAACTGAGGGATCAAGCCGTACACCCTGCCAAATTCACGCGGCTGGTCGCCAGACAGTTGTCGGAAGTCATCAGAGCTCTCCGCCAGAGTGAGAGGTACGGAGTCGCCGTCCGAGCACCGGATCTGGAACTTGGCGTCGGGAGTGGGGCCGCAAGGCGGCACGACGCGGCCGGCCAAGGGGTAGAAGTGGCGGAGGGCGCGGGAGAGGGAGGACTTGAGGGAGGGGAGGTGGTGGGAGACGAAGTGGGAGGTGGGGTGGGGGAAGGGGTAGAAGAAGATGCGCTCGACGGGGCCGGTGGGGAGCCAGACGACGTCGAAGAAGGTGAGAGGGAGGGAGGCGTTCGGGGCGGAGCCAGGGGGCGGGGACACTTGGAACTGGTCGAGCACCGTGACGGACGACGGCAACGACGCCATGGCTGGTGGAAGAGGAGAACCTGCTCGATGAAATGCGAATGCGACAGAGATCACCCATCACCCACTTTAAAGGTGGGCAGCAAAACCATCATGTTTCGTTTTCCTAGTCAATGGGCAAGAAGACCATTTGTTGTGTGGACAGCAGAACCATCATGCCATGGCACCTAACTCCGCGATAGCAAATGACATTTTTTAGAGAAAGCTTTGAGTAAACCCCAATTGACCGGATGAACAAGAAAGTTACGAATGGTCCAACCAAGACTAACCCCACAACGAAAACCCAAGCACGTCATCAAGAACAACTACGAGCAGAAGTCGAGATGAAAGACACGACCAAATTAAAGATATAGGCTACCACGAACAATAGAGAGAAAGGCAGCACAAAGAAATCAGTATCTATCAAGCAGACCTTTGCGCAGCTTCGTCGTGAGAAGCCCACGGGCCGCCGCCATTGATCGAGAGTTTTGCGGCAGAACACGGGGATGCTCAGCTCTTCTTCCCGTCTTCGTTCTTTAATTATTGCCGGTTTGATAGCTAACGGATTTTGGATATCATCCGTTAAGAACACAGATCCGAATGCCCCATATATATATATATATATATATATATATAAGCGGGCCACGTGGGAGCTACTGTTGCAGGCTTTTCCATGGAAAGACCATGCGTCCATAGCGCGTCGATCCCGCGTTGCCCGAGCTCGCAACACGAGGCCCGCGTTGCCTGGGCCTCGTGGGAGCTACTGTTGCAGGCTTTTCCATGGAGAGACCATGCGTGCAGAAAGTAATAATAATAATAATAATAACGGTGCAGAATATTCGCCCATGTTGTTCTCCTCTTCCTATATACTGGAAAGAGAAACCGTAAGAGTCACGCCCAAAAATGGCGGGCCCCACACTCTCGCGTCTTCCGGGAACTTATCCCCACCCCGGTCCACGACCCAACGCGACACGAATCGATGCCCCACCTTTCTCTCGTGTTGAGATCGCAACTCGAGGAACGACTTCGTCCACCGACTGGTACTTCTATGGGATTTCACCGTCCCACATACACCTACCCCGGTTTCACCCGGTGGCGATCACTCCCCCAATAGCCCACTTCCCTATAAACGACGCTCCTCCCCCACCCAACCTAACCTTCTCAACTGACTTTTCCCGTTCCCCGCTTACCTTCGCTTCTACTCTTCCGTTGCGACTGCCGAGAAGGCCCGCCATGGCCGCGCGCTACGAGGTGGAGCTCAACATTGCCTCCGCCCGCAACCTCAAGAACGTCAACTGGCGCCACGGTGACCTCAAGCCCTACGTCGTCGCCTGGGTCGATCCCGCCGCCAAGAGCTCCACCAAGGTCGCCGTCGGCGGCGACGACGATGATCCCATCTGGGATGAGAAGCTCGTCCTCCCCGTCCCCTATGGCCTCCCCCTCGAGGACGCCACCCTCTCCCTCGACGTCGTCCACGCCGGCTCCGGCGAGGGTGTCAAGCCCCTCGTCGGCTCCGTTCGCCTCCCTCTCCGCGACGTCCTCGACGAGGTCGGTCTCGGCAGCAAGCTCAACCGTACCCTCAAGCTCAAACGCCCCTCCGGCCGCCCCCATGGCAAGCTCGAGGTCACGGTCGCCGTCAAGGAGCCGGCCCGATACTACGATGCCTACGCCCCGCCCTACGGCCAGGCTTCCTCGAGGGACTACGGCTACGCGCCGCCCCCCTACACGCCGACCCCTTACGCCACGGCACCGCCCCCCTACACGCCGACCCCCTACGCCACGGCGCCGCCCCCCTACGCGCCGACCCCCTACGCGCAGCCGCCGACGGGGTACCCCTATGGGGGTCCGCCGGCGGGGGGGTACGCCTACGGGGCTCAGCAGCCGCCGGTGGCGTACGGGCAGGAGGAGAAGAGTAAGTCCAAGTTCGGGATGGGGACGGGGCTGGCGGTGGGGGCGGCGGCGGGGCTTCTTGGGGGGCTGGCGCTGGCGGAGGGAGTCGACTACGTTGAGGACAAGATCGCCGACGATGTGACGGAGAGGGTGGAGGACGATCTGGCCGAGGATGGGGGTTACGATGGAGATGACTTCTAAGGGCGCCGCGATCCCGATCTCAATAAATCCAGCGACTTGGTTTTCTCTTCGACCTTATTCCCATGCTTTGCTGTTCTCACATGTTGATGATGGTATTTACATGTATAAGGTAAGATCTGGTGGTGTGTTATCTACAGTCTCATGATATGCCCAAGCTGTGTTTTCTCTCTCTTCCTCGCGTTGTCTTGAAGCTTTTGTCTACTTTATTTCTTTTTTTTTAATGGAGGAATGAATAATTTGAGTGATTGGCATTGACAGGGAATGGGCAGTTCTTAGAACTTGGGCTACACTTGACCTCATTCATGGGATTTAGTCAAGAAATATGGGCATTTTTTCTGAAGTAATTTTTTTTTAAAATAAATCATTATGACCACATTGGTGACATACATCTATCCATGTATCAAAATTTTCTTTTGTGATAAGATACCTACTTTGTCGTGTATTTATCACCATAGTGGTGACATACATCATAATGTTGACATACATATAAGAACAGAACTGGAAGAAGAATGTCGCATTGGCTTCATATGGTTCAGGGAGATCTAAGATTAATTAAAGATTAACGGAGAAGAAGGATATGGACCAAAGAATTGATGAACATAAGCTAACCTGAGAGACAGGGAGAGAAAGATAAAAGGAGAAGTAAATGTACCTGATTTTGACAATCTGAAGAAAATAGATTGCAAGGAAACATGATATAAATTATCTCATGACCCACAATTAGGGTTGGGGGAGATGCATCATGAAAAATATATGCTTTTGGTACTGGGAAAAGGAGTCTTCAAAAGCATTCTTTACAGAGAAATCAATGAGGAGGAGCATCTGCTTAACTCTGACCTGAGGGCATCTCCTGCAAAGAGGTCCAGTTTTGTACAAGTTTTCTTGATGATGAGAGTCAGAGGCCCCCTCCAAATTACACTGATCATCAACCTAACCGGTTACAGAGAAGGATCTCTCAACTTGGCCCACCTCCCTCATTCTCTGTTCTGTAGCAAGGGAGGGCCATGCAGATTTACCAAAGTCTCAGTAATGATAAACTTAAGTGAGACAGTATATATATTGAAGCTCCTAGGAGTAGATTCTGGCGTAAGAACAATGATTCTACAGCTTGAGACTTTTGACTGCTGTTTCTGATCTGTTAGTCAGCAATAAGGCAAGAGGACTATGAAGTATAAAACAGTTCGATCGAGAGACATAAAAATCATCTCTTTATTACCTGATGCAGATGACAGAAGGCCTCATGTATCAAGTCTGGCAGTCAAATTCATGCACCTGAGGAAAGATATTCACAGATGGTTCTCATCCTGACATGGCTGTCCGTAAAGCAGGAAACAAGAACCCTTAAGACAGATGACAGATACGAGGAAACGAGTGAAAGGGCCAGTTAGCTTACACCTGGCTGTATAATTGAGATAACAGCCCAACTCTTCGAATGCTCGGTCACCATCTGAACCCATCCAAATTATCAAAGTTGAATTCTTTAACTGAGGGGAACAAAGGCAGCGTAGACATCATCAACACCAATTCTCCTACCGTTATTTGCAACACTAGAATGTAGGGATCCATCATTTCTTGCTGTGGATGCATCTGAGGAACCTTCACCTGAGGTTGCCAAGCAGCGTGCAAGTTCAAATGAGACTCTCTGATCCACTGTGTTCATTGTTTCTAGGCACAATAGCAGAGTCCACTAGTGGTGCAGCTGGGGGTATAATTTTTTGTGCAGCAATTTCCTCAGCGCTCAAGATTTTTGGTGGTTCACGGATAGGAAATGATTGGAAGGAGCCACCAGCACGGGAATGGAATTCAGGATCAGTGAAAGGCGACGATGTGCCTGAATATGCTGAACTTGGTGAAATGAGACGACCCATTGGGCTTCCAGGACAAAGCTGGTAGGACAGAAATTCCATAGGCCTCACTTTTCTTGCAGTTTGCATCGAGGGAAGAGGTCAACAATTTGGCAAATGGTACTTCGATAGATGAAGGGGTTGTCAGGTGCAAAGGTTCTGGTGGGGGTATAAGGGGAGCAGTGGAGAAGGTCCAGTTGTGAAGGTGGAAAAAACAGGGGGTGCAACTAGTCGGGTCTCAGTTGCATAGGGCCCAATAGCAAAACATGGAAGATGGACCAGTGGGAGAATAGGAACTCGGTGAAAGAGCAGATAGAGATAGAGGACCTGCAGGTGATTGCACCGAAGATGCTAGAAAGGAAGGTGGTGCAACGAATGGTTCTGGCGGATGGTTTGGATTTTCGGTTGCAGCAGCAGCATCTGACGTAGGAAATGCGGGTTCAGGAACAAGGATTGCATGGCCGATAAGCTTACCATTTCTGTGTGATCTGAAGCACCGGTACATGCCAAGCCAGGTAGCCCACCTTCTTCCCTGGTAATTAAAACAACAAAGAAACGATTATGATATCCGAAACTGAAGCTATTTCTCTAACACTATCATCACATTAACTTTCACAAGCAGAAATCAGAGTTCCCTACACTATGTAGATATCAATGCCTTGCTGCTTCCATAGAAAAACCATCTAGTTTAAGATATCTTACCCAAGTACCGCATTTAAATTAAGTTTTTTTACCCGATGAATTCTCATGGTGTGGGATCTACCCATCCATTATCCTTCCCAAAAAAGTTTTGACATTCTAGATATCATACTTTATGGCTGATAGGGGTGAATATTGAGGCCAATGATCGTCCGACATGTGTTCGCATATGTGACAATCGTGTCAGCCATATAAACAAAACTTGTCTCTCCTTTGTCTGTCCACATGGACATGAGTCCAAAGCAGACAATTGTAGGTTGCCTCTGTCTCTTCCTTTGTCATCTACATGGATAAAAGGGTAAAGATAGACTATTAGGAGTGGTTAAGAGTTGTCTCTTCATAGAATATTCTGTTCGTCTATCGTCAAGTGTAAAAATTCATTTTTGACACAATTACCAAAAAGATCATTTTTTATTACTCACCACCACACTCATCTTCCTTCGATTATTAACTTTGACATCGGAGGGATCAAGTCGGAAAATCTATCTTGACATCGATCTTCGTGCATGCGATACATCGAAAGCTCAATATTTTCACCTCGAATAATACTGCACACATGATCTTCATGCAGGCGATACATAGAAAGCTCAATATTTTTACCTTCGAGGCACATTGGATAACAATATGCACAGTTAGAATCACTTCGGGTTAACCATAACATCAACGACATCTTCCCATAACATCGATCATGTTCTTTCATACTTGGTTTACTGATAGTTTCAATCAAAAAAAAAAAAAAAACTTAAGTTATTAAAAAAAAAAAGTAAATGAGAAAAGAAGAAAATGTGGTGCACTATAAAAATTTTATAATTGTACTTTTTGACAATTATATATCAGGGAACTATTTATCTTTTTACAAAATAGTTTTAATTACATGAACGCACAAGACATATTATCCTTAACAGAGCTCCACAGCTCAGAAGTGTCCAGACTACTAAATCCAAATACTTGGTAACTATCTCTTGTGGTTGTTCATTTAAAACCTTGCTTCGCATCCACAAAACCTCCATTCCCTCTAAAGATAAGCAGAGACATGGCTTATCATCTCCTCCAAGTTTTCTATTTAATTTATTTATGAAATAAGTTCCAATATCCTCGAGCAGCATAGCATCAGAAAAATCAATCATTAGAAATGAGTACATCAGTATTGCAAAATCATTGCAGAAACTAAACAGTTAGCTCAAATCACTTCTAATAAACAAGACACTGTTGAAACAGTCCTCACATGGAGATAATACATGCTCAGAACAGAAGTAGTTGTGTGACTAATAGACACTACCTGATCAGAACGGAAGCACTTTTAGAACAAGTACATCATTCAAATTACTAAACTACAAAAAAAAAATGTTACTGTAGTATTCTACGCCTATCACAGATCTGAATTAATTAACTTTAAGAACATAACATCAATAACCATATCAAAACCCTAAAACGCAAAGAGCAATATGCAACAAGACGATGACAACAAACCGGAACGCTGACTTGCTGGACTCGGCCCTCAGCGGACACAATCGCCGCCGCGGCCGCATTCACCGTCTCCACGCTGTTACTAACTACGCTCATCGCTTCCTCGTCCTCAATCCGAAAGAGGACAGACTTCCCAAAACCTTCCCCGACTCCCCGAAATTCCACCAAATCACGAACCGGTTTCGGCAAGAACAGCTCAAATCCGGTCGAAGAACGGGAATTTATGACTACGGGAACCAAAACCCCCAGCAAAAATCACCGAAACACCGAGCGAAATCCCCACGATTCGCGCCCCCATTCGCGCACAGATAGGATCGGACTTATATAGAGAGTGGGAGGGGGAAGAGGAGGTGAGGAGAACAGACGGATCAAAGATGAGAAACATTTGAAGAGGAATGTTAAAAGCCCATTGGAAGAACCGGTCAGGAGAGTCTGTTTATCAGACGCTGGCATCTAATTGACGCCAATTTACCACTTTACCACCTTGCTCCGATTCCATCATCACCACATCTTAAGCTCATCAAGACCGTCGAAAAGCCCAAGAGCACGCAATCAACGGACCAGATGATAAAATACACGTAGCGTCACAACGTGTGAGTCAGAGTGGGGTCCTCAGGAGTTGGAGATGGAGATTGGCTACCATACGGGCACACACATCAATCTTTGAAATAAATTCTTGAGAGGTCTTTCTATGTCGATTTTTCTCAAAAGTATTCCTGATTTAATCTGTCATGTATTAGATTCTTATGATTGATTATAATATTTTTAAATAGACTTATAGTATTTCAAACACATCTATTAAAACACTGAAAGATTATTCGAAAACATTATAACTAAAGCGAATTGACTCAAAAGTTAATAGATTCCAACTTATATATAAAAATAATATTTTAACTAATTATCATTATTTGTTTAAGAACTAGAACAATCAAATATGGAGACTTTTACGTCAGCTACAGTGTTTTTTTTACTTGGATGGGTTCACTCGATGGATTAGTCCGTAAAAAAAGTTGCTACCATCTCTTTATTAAAGGTATTATAGAAAATATGGTAAAAGGAACATCGATTGAGAAATATGAAAAACGAATATATGTTGAGAAAAACTCCAAAAAAAAAAGTTCTTTTCTTGGAATTGATCCTATAATATAAAGAGACAGGAAGATTATGTATAGATGGCAATTAGAGAATAGGTAGATGCCGTTACCCACAAACCTATATATGCCTTTTTTACCACCATTTATATGTACTTCTCTAAATTCAAGTTTAGTATATATTATTCTGAATCTTAAATACCTGTGCATATGTAATTATGTATATTAATTTTGAAATTTAAATTGATATCATACCCTTTTAAAGTTATTAAAAAATATAAAGACAGGCATTCAGACTAATTGGCATCTAACATGATAAGTAATATTGTCGGCTTTGTGTTTGCAGTTTCCTCTCTCTAGTCGACATCAAATCTGATGATTTTTCTTACTTCATGATGGACAAATCAATTTAGATTTATCTTTCTTCTACTTCTTTACCTTCATGATTAAGTTTAAACTCAATAGGAGATCCAAAGCTAGAAAAGGAGTACAAAGGCACCTCTGTAAACTTTACCTCATTGGAAGACATGATAGTGCTGCGCACTTTCTCAAAAGCACCTGTAAAGCTCACACTTTGTGCTTTATTCTCTGTTTCACACACACTGCAGCCTCTCTCTCCAGTGTCCATTGGTGCATAGCATAGCCAAGCCTGCAAAGTACAACGTGCGAAACAAAGAGGGTTTTCAGAGTGTCACAGCTCACCCACATCCAAAGTGAGAGTGGTTCCACAGAAAGAGAGAATCCACTTTTGAGAAGAAGAAGAAACCAGTGAGAAGTCCTTGAGATCGTGTCTCACCACCATAGAGGGCATGCAGCTGCCGCAAATATGAAGCTGTGAAGAGAAGGATAAACATCAACTCTTAATTCTGTCTCTTTAACAAATGACATTGACAAGAGAAAAAGTTGGCACAATACCTGCTGGACTGCTAATGGTGTTGAACTATATATACCTCTCTCAACTTAAAATCCATAAAAAAGGATACAGTTTTCCAGATTCTGTTCTTAGTCTTAGTAACATCTGCCAATAACAAGCAAACCCTGTTCACAAGCTTCTTCCCAGTCCATAAACTCCCCATCTTGAAAACCAGGACGAGCAATGTAAAGCAAGTGCATGTACACTAGATACAACAAAACAGAGACCTAGTTGTCTGCTTGAAGTGCAACGTGGTGTACCGCCATGTCGTCTTCCTCCTCCTGTTCATGATGGCCACTTTGAGACCTCGAGCCGCACGGAATTCCCTGCCGCGCCTAATCACTCCACTAAATGCCGACAGACCCCGACGCATGATGATGAGAAGCAACAGCCGCCGCCCTGGTTAACCAAGAAGGAGACAAGAATGGACGCGAGGATGAGAAGACACGCGGCGCAAGGCAGACCGGAGAGAACCAGAATGTGGACAGAGCCGCCACCGAAGCACCAATCGCAGCAGCAGCAGGAGGAGGGGAGAAAGGTTTCGGTGGTGTATTACCTCTCCAGGAGCCACCACCTCGAGCACCCGCACTTCATGGAGGTCCCGCTTTCCTCCCCTGCGGGGCTCTACCTCAGAGGTAAAAAGGATCGATCTTGGTTGGATAAAAAGGAGAGCTTTCATCTGTGTTCTGTTTCTTGATTTCTTGGTTGGGTTGTTTGTAGATGTGGTCGACAGGCTCGATGTGCTGCGAGGGAAGGGGATGGCGGCCATGTACTCCTGGTCTTGCAAGAGGTAACAGAGCATGCAGAATTAGGAACTGCAAAAACCCTAGATTTAGGTTTTTGGTTGACCGATGATACACCATACTGGCGCAGGAGCTACAAGAACGGATTCGTGTGGCAGGACCTTTCCGAGGGCGATCTGATCCTGCCGGAGCAGGGCGATGAGTATGTACTCAAGGGTTCGGAGCTCTTGGATCGAACCCCTCCAGGTACATTGTCCGTCTACATCTCTCTTTGTTTGGTAGAGGCTATGATCGGATTGAATGATGCATTGCTCGATTTAGATCGGAACCATCACGGTATGAGCAATGTCAAGATCCAGAACCTGAAACACCCTCTACAACAGCCACCTCACAAAGGCGAAGAACCTTCCCCTTCTTCATCCACAACAGCGGTTGTTCTTAAGGAGGCAAAGCATCCCCTGAGGCAACAACCACCACCACCACCTCCTCCTCCAGCGCCTGGTTTTATAACTGCCCCATCGGCGGAAACCAGGATCCGCAAGCCCGATGGAGCGCAGGAAGCTACAACTAAAATCGACAACGGAGAAGGAAGGAGAAATCGTGGATTGATGTGTTCGAAGGAGGACCCAAATATCGTTAAAGTAGGGAGTTCACAGCCACCAACATCTTCAGGTCCTTCCTCTCCTTCATGTGCAAAGATGAGTACACTGCAAACCCTGATAAGAGCAGAACTAAGCAGAAGGAACGGCTATAGGAATTTGGAAGCAGAGGATGTTTACCTCCCAACCGGATCAAAATTGAAAGCCGCAAACATGATCATGCACCTGATTACTTGTGGATCAATCTCTGTGAAAGACCACTACCGCTTTGGATCTGTTTGCCAACTCAAGGTTTCTAGGGGACACCAACTGTTTGCTAGAGAGCCAAAGAGAAATGTGCTAAGGGATGAAGAAGAAGGAACATCTCAGCGTGAGCTTCATTGAAACAAACAAAGAGCACCGGTAGCATATGTCGCATGCAAAAATCAGTCAATCTACAAAACATCAATACTATGCTGATATTATATCATAAAATGCATAATGTCTCTCATTTCACTATTCGGATCTGAACATTTTTTTAAATGCTGATAAGTGACATTTGTTCATTTATTGACTATTTCACGGTGGTTTTTAAGCTTTTCATGGCTATTTGTAGCAGAATACGAATCGTTCCTATGTCCTGTGGGCCGTTGGTTGCCTAAGTTTGGGTTTGCTTACGGACCAATCCATGCGCCATATTTGTACCGCCACACCTCGGATTCCCTTGCAGTTTGACGTCAGGAAACGCGTCGCCTCTCCGTTGCAATTCCAAAAAGCCGTGGGTCCCGGTCTCAACGATCCACGTGTCACCCCTGGATCGACAATGCTACTGCTGTCTCCTGTTATACCACATCGTGAAGTTGCACCGTCAAAGAGCCGTGTCCAAGACGCCAAACGCCGAGACTCGAACCTTATCTCACACTCGTCAACCTGACTGCTACCGCACCACACGCGGCGTCGTCCGCACGCAGACAAAGCCATCCCCGCCTTCCCCGGCACCTCTTCACCCCTCTCCATCGAACTCTCAAAACCTTATCGAGATCGTCATACGTAGTTTGTTTGGGTTGCAATCAAGAAAATAAAGGGGAAAAAGAAAGAACACGTCGCTGTAGATTAAACGTAATTTACAAGGAGACCAAATGAGTACATATATGTATCAGTTATCATCAGGCTGTTGACACCTTCTCTTCTTTGCGCATCCGAACAGCTGCTCCATCTCCTCATCTCGCACCGTGATGAACTCCGGCGCTGGCCATAGCTTTCGCTTACACCGCAATGCCCTCCTCGGCTTCATCGGCGCAGGCGGCGGGCAGCTCTGTGCCAACGACGACGGAAGCTTGCTCTCTTCGGAGGTCGGCGTGCGACACTCTTCACCACCATCGTCTACCTTTCCGATCGACCGAACCGTCACTACAGGCCTCAGCGCCAACTCCGACCCCAAGGCCGACATCTTCTCCGATCTACCTTTTGCCTCGTCACCCCGCGCTCCAACCCTAATCATAGCTTACTCTCTTATAGCGTGTCCGAGAGACTCTACCTTCTCCTCTCCCCCCTCGCTCTCCTTCCTTTCCCTCTCTTCCACTCGTAAAGTATGAAGAAGACCCCGATGGTGGGCTACATCACTATCCAATATGGCTCGCCCTCGTCTGACGCAGTTAGATGTACCCAAACCGCTTTGTGCTTTCCGACAGGAGCTCATAGGATACCATATCGCAGCAGTCTGACGGTAAATGACGCGGTGGCGCCGCCCCAAGACAAAAGGATCGGCATAGGATGCCCTTCGAGGACTTCAAAATTCCCACCATAAACATCGGTGCACGTGGGTGATGGGAATCCGAGCCGTGGATCTCTCCCTGCTCCCTCGACGAGGAGATTATTGGAGCCAGCGAGCTAAGTCTACTGCAGCAGTACACACCCAAACAAGACAATTGTGCTGCTACTCGCTGTAAGAGAGACCTTGCACATACTATGAATCACAAGCACAAATAATTGTCATCTAATCTCATCCATTTGTACGTGGAGAGTGGGCTGAATGAATTGATTATATTTAGAGTTTGTATTGTTCTCAAACTTTGGGTCAATATACCTGATGACGCTTGTTAAGAAACAAATATGTCGTGGACTTTAGGTCAATATATCTAATGACACTTGTTAGGGAACAAATATGTTGTGGCTGGTGAATCAGCACGGCTAGGTCCGTGGGTCGATGTCAGGAGCTTTCAGCAGGGTGATCTGGATGATGAGGTGGCCGATCCCTCGAGAAGGAGTGATGGTTGACGGTGGTCGGGATCGGGGGTGATTGGCAACTCCTCGTTGCCGGGTGGATCGCGCTCCCGCACCGAGTCCCTCATCGTCGGTGAGCGGTTGCCCTCCTGCAAAAATAGCATTCGTCGGGTGGTGTCCAGTTGTGGCCCCTCCGACGAGCAAGTTAGTAACGAGAGGGCACGGTTTCTTCTTTCGTGGTGTATATTTCTCACCCTCTCCCTTGGCCGGGGTTCAGCCAAGGGTTTTATACTGTGGGGCGAGGGCTGATGGTGCATCGATTCGACGTCGCCGCCGACCCCGAGGGATGGGACGACCCTTTTGATCGGCTGCCGTTCCGGGACGTGCGGAGCGACGTCAGACGGCACCGCCCCGAGCTCCCGGGACGGGACGTGTGGCTTGTCTTCTTGGCACGAGCTTCCAGGACGAGACGTGTGGTGCAGGGCTCTAACTCGGCATGCGGCATCGGCTGCAACGTCAGATGGCACCGCCCCGAGCTCCCGGGATGGGACGTGTGGCTTATCTTCTTGGTATGAGCTCCTAGGACGGGACGTGTGGCGTAGGGCTCTGACTTGGCGTGCGACGTCGGCTGTGACGTGTCTAGGTTGCCAAAATATGTCGTATCACTTCTCCCCCCGCCCACCAAGGCGTGTCGTGGGGTCCTTAATGGGCCAGGAGGCACACCTGAGTTTGGAGGGATGTTGATTGCTTACGAGGGAAAACGGAATCGACTCGTCGCGAGGCGATTAGAGGGGCAACGCCCTGTGCTCAGGCTGGATTGATTCTACTGGTTGGGAAATTGAGGCCTGTCGTCTTGGTCGGTCGGATAACCGGTTTAGCACGGGTCGAAGTTGCAGACCCTAATTTTGCGAGTTCGGTGAGTGAACCGAGGTGACCTGGTTAGAGCTGCGAGTCGTGGATCGGCGTGGAAGGACTCGAACGTCGGGCGAGGCTGGGCATCGGGTCAACCGCGAGGTGTGACTCGGGCGTTAGGTTGGTCAAGATGCGGCTTGGGCATCAGATCGACCACGAGGAGTGACTCGGGCGTTAAGCTGGTCCAGATGCGACTCGGGCATCGGATCGACCGCGAGGCGTGACTCGGGCGTTAGGTTGGCCGAGATGCGTGGCTCGGGCTCGGGCTTTGGTACCGGTGAGTTGCCTGTCGAGAGCGATCTGGAGCGACCCGGGCAAACGCCTGACCTACGGACTGAGTAACTATGCTCGGTTCAGGTTTCGTGCCAGTGGGTCGCCTATCGAGAGTGAACTGGGGTGACCCGGGCAGAAGCTGGAATCGGGAGCCGAGTGATTATACTCGGGCTCGGGCTTTGGTGCCGACGGGTCGCCTGTCGAGAGCGATCTGGAACGACCCGGGCAAACGTCAGACCTGCGGACCGAGCGACTATGCTCGGTTCAGGTTTCGTGCCAGTGGGTCGCCTATCGAGAGTGAACTGGGGTGACCCGGGCAGAAGCTGGAATCGGGAGCCGAGTGATTATACTCGGGCTCCTTTCTGCCTCAATCGTCTCGCAGCCACCAAGTCGTCGGGCTCCTTTCTGCCTGTCTTAAAGTAGAGGATCTCCTCCATCCAGTTGGGCGGTAGACCTGTTTCGGCGACCTTGTGAGTCGCCACCGTCAGTGCCGTTATGGATTCAATCGCTGGGGCCGATGTTAGGCTGCGGGTGGAGGCCGACCTGGCTAGTGCATCGGCCCGCACATTCTGTGCTCGGGGTATTCTGGCGATTGAGAGACGGTGGAAACAATGGGCGAGTCGTTTCACTTCCATGAGGTATAGCGCCATCGTTGGGTCGCGGGCTACATAGCTCCCGTTGACGTGTCCCGTCACCAACTGGGAGTCGCTGAAAACCTCAAGATCGTCAACATGCATCTCCAGGGCGAGGTGTAGGCCGTGGAGTAACGCCTCGTACTCGGCCTCGTTGTTGGTAGCTCGGAACTGCAATTGGAGCGACCTTTTGTAAGTTTACCCTATGGGTCCTTGAGGATAAGTCTGATACCGGCCGCTCTGGTGGTGGATGAGTCATCCACATGCAGGGTCCATGTGTTCTGGTTGTTGTCCTGCCCTACGTCAAGATCTTCAGGGGTTAGCTCGGAAACGAAATCAGCCAGTACCTGAGTTTTAATGGTGGTCCTGGGGGAGTACTGAATGTTGAATTCGCTGAGCTCGATCGACCATCGCAGCATGTGACCTGCCGCATCGAAGTTGGAAAGGAACTGTCGCAGTGGTTGGTCGGTGATCACTTTGATGGTGTGGGCTTAGAAGTAGGGCCAAAACTTTCAAGTTATCTTCATGAGAGCGAGAGCCAGCCTTTCGATCGGGGGGTACCATGCCTCAGGCCCGACGAGGACGTGGCTGACATAGTATATGGGTTGCTGAGTTGGCGGTACCTCCCGGACTAACACCGAGCTGACTGCTTGTGGGGAGGCCGCCAAGTAGAGACTAAGGGTTTTGCCCGGCTCGGGCGAGGCGAGTCGGGGCAAGCGGGCGAGGCACACCTTTAGCTTTTGGAAGGCTTCTTCGCACTCCAACGTCCACATAAAGTCGTCGACCTGTCGCATAGCCTGAAAAAAGGGGAGGCACTTGTCGCTTGCTCGTGACACGAACCTGCTGAGCGCTGCCATCCTCTCGACGAGTCACTGTACCTCCTTGATCGAGCGGGGGGAGTGCATCTCGGTTATGGCTCGCACCTTTTCCGGGTTGGCGTCTATCCCCCTTTGGTGAATGTTAAAGCTGAGGAACCTCCCCGAGCTGACTCCGAAGACGCACTTCGCAGGATTTAGACGCATGTTGAACCATCGGAGCGTCTGGAATGTCTCCGCCAGATCGGTTAGATGCAGACTTGCGGCCTTGCTCTTTACGATCATGTCGTCTACGTATACTTCCATATTCCTCTTGAGCTGGTGCTTAAAAAGTTTATTGACCATCCTTTGGTAGGTTGCGCCAGCGTTTTTCAGGTTGAAGGGCACTACTTTGTAACAGTACGCTCCTCTGTGGGTGACGAAGGCTGTGTTCTCCTTGTCCTAAGTCGCCATTCGGATTTGGTTGTAGCCCGAGAACGCGTCCATGAATGTAAGGAGCTCGTGGCCCGCAGTGGCGTCGACCAGTTGATCCACCTTGGGGAGCGGATAGTAGTCCTTGGGGCATGCCCGATTGAGATCGGTGTAATCAACACACATCCTCCAGCTTCCATTAGATTTCTTAACGAGGACTATATTCGACAGCCACCGAGGGTATTGGACCTCGGTAATGAATCCGACCTTCTTAAGGCGGTCGACCTTGTCCCCAATTGCCTCTAATCGGTCGGGAGCAAACTTCCTCGGTCTTTGCTTCACCGGCCGAGCCTCGGGGTCGATGTTGAGCCGGTGTTGGGCCACTTTCGGGTCAATCCCGAGCATCTCCTCGGGGGACCATGCGAACATATCAATGTTTCTCCTCAGAAAGTCAATGAGGTGGTGCTGGTCCACTTCAGGGAGCGTGCTTCCGACCTTAACGGTCTGGTCAGGTCAGCTCCTTTTCAGGGAAACCTCGACGAGCCATTCAGGAGGTTCCAGCGGCATTGGTGCTGTGGGTCCTTCGTGGGGGTTGGGGACATGAGCGGGGTGTGATTTTCCGGGGAGAGTGACTGCCGTGAGATAGCATCGCTTGGACTCTCCTGGGTCGCTGCGGGCCTCCCCGCTCCCTGTCGAAATTATAAACTTCATGGCCCGGTGATAGGTGGAAACTACCGCCTTTAACTTGTTCAGCGTTGGTCGGCCAAGGATGATGTTGTAAGCCGAGGGCAGATCGACCACCATAAAGGTGGTTATCGTCGTCTTCACTCTCGGCTCCTCCCCGATGGTGATAGGGAGGGCCGTAGTCCCAAGCAGGGATATAGAATCCCCCGTGAATCCTGTGAGTGCTGACGCCATGGGGGTGAGGTCTCCCTCTGTCAAGTCGAGCCTCCTGAAGGCGACGAAATAAAGGACATTGGCGGAGCTCCCGGTGTTGACCATCACTCTCTTTACTCGAGCGTTGGCGACCTGGATGGAGATCACCAAAGCGTCATCGTGATGGAAGCACTCGGCTTCTCCGGCCCCGAAGGTGATTTCAGGCTCAAGCTCGGGCCGAGGACGTTTCTCGACCGTGCTACGGGCGTAGGCCTTCGTCGCCACAAAGCTGCTACCGCTGGTTGTAGGTCCCCCGGTGATAACGTCGATTTGTCTTTCAACGGGTTCTTTAGGGCATGGAGTCGCTTCCCAGGGTTCCCTGAGATAGCGTCCAAGGTGGCCTCTCCGGATCAGTCCCTTTATTTGATTATGGAGGTCATGGCAGTCCTCCGTATCATGGTTGTAGTCTCGGTGGAACCTGCAATATTTAGACCGATCCTTGTGAGTGGCCCTCATGGGGCGATGATGTCGCATGAGACCTTTTTCCCTTAATTTGGAGAAAGATCTCGGTGTGAGAGGTTTCAGGGGAAGAGGCGGGGGCCTCAGGAGTAGCTCTCATCGATCCGGCCCCCGGCGGGGTGGCGCCAGGGATGCTGAGGTTGTTCCCCAGGATTGCTCCACCCTCGGCCTCTTGCCTTCCATACGCTTTCCTGCCACCAATGCTTCGGTGACGACGTATTGGTTGGCGCACCGGAGCATTTCAGAGACAATCACCGGTGGCTTCTCGATTAGCGACCAAAAGAACCTCAAAGGCTTTAAACCCATTAGAAATGCCTGCATGATTAGAGAGGGGTGAGCGTCCGGGAATCCTCGGATCTCAATGGCGAAACGTGCCATGAACTGAGAAAGTGGCTCGTCTTCGCGCTGAGATAACGTGAGCAGGGTGGCCATGGAAGGCATAGGTTGCACGCTAGCGAGGAAGTTCTGCTCGAACTCCTTGGCAAGCTGGTCGAAGGATGAGACCAAGGATTAATGTAGCCAGCTGAACCATGCTCGCGCTGGTCCCCTCAGGGTGGTCGGGAATGCCTGACACATTAATGCATCGGAAGTGCCATAGAGGGCCATCTGAGCCCGGAATGTAGAGACGTGCTCCGCGAGATCGGAGTCGCCATCGTATGTCTCTAATGCCGACAGCCTGAAGTTGAGGGGTACTGGTTTGTCTTGTACTTCCTGAGTGAAAGGGGACCCGCCTGAGCAGTCTTTGTTGGACTCGCTCCATGATTTTCGGAACTCGCGCTAGAACTCGTCTAGGCATTGGTTAACCCGGGATAGTTGGACCCTAAACGAGTCGTCCGCCGAGTCGGATGAGACGGTGTTGGGCTTGAAGTGGGGTAGGGTGACTCGGTAGGTCGCGGGTATGTTCTGCCCGGGCGGACCTCTCGGGTTCGTCGCTTGCTCTCGGGATTCTCCAGTCCCGACCTGCTCCCCGCTCGACCTCTATCGGGTCGGGTCAGTTGGGGGAGTCGCTAACCGCACGATTTGAGGAATGAGCGGAGCGAGCATATGCATTATGCCTACCATGGCCTACACTTGCTTAGTTAGGTCGAGGAACGCCTCGGGTGTCACAGCCAAGGGTCCCGCGATAAATCCGGGGGGCGACAACCCCAGGTCGTTGAACAGGCGCTGGTAGCGATCTGGCGTTGAGGTCGGGATTCCACCATCTCCAGGAGCGGGGAGGACCTGACTTTCGGGTTCGACAGAAGGGAGCTCGGTCGGTGGTTCTCCCTCGGGGAGAGCTCCAACCAGATGCTCCTACGACATGGCCCTCCTTCTAGCGCCAAAATATTAGGGAACAAATATGTCATGGCTAGGTCTGCGGGTCGATGTCGGGAGCTTTTAGCAGGGTGATCTGGATGATGAGGTGGCCAAGCCCTCGGGAAGGAGTGCTGGTTGGCGGTGGTCGGGATCGGGGGTGATTGGCAACTCCTTGCTGTCGGGTGGATCGCGCTCCTGCACCGAGTCCCTCATCATCGGTGAGCGGTCGCCCTCCTGCAAAAATGGCCTTCGCCGGGTGGTGTCCGGCTGTCGCCCCTTCGACGAGCAAGTTAGTAACGAGACGGCATGGTTTCTTCCTTCGTGGTGTGTATTTCTCACCCTCTCCCTTGGCTAGGGTTCAGCCAGGGGTTTTATACTATGGGGCGAGGGCTGATGGTACGTTGATTCGGCATCGCCGTTGACCCTCGAGGGATGGGACGACCCTTCTGACCGGCTGCCGTTCTGGGACGTGCAGAGCGGCGTCAGATGGCACCGCCCCGAGCTCCCGGGACGGGACGTGTGGCCTGTCTTCTTGGCACGAGCTCCCAGGACGGGACGTGTGGCGTAGGGCTCTGACTCGGCATGTGGTGTCGGTTGCGGCGTCAGACGGCATCGCCCCGAGCTCTTGGGACGAGACGTGTGGCCTATCTTCTTGGTATGAGCTCCCAGGACGGGACGTGTGGCGTAGGGCTCTGACTTGGCGTGCAGCGTCGGCTATGATGTGTCCAGGCTGCCAAAATATGCCATATCAACAATGTTACGATAATGCCGGTTTTATTTATAGGGAGTGTTAGTGTCTCTTTACGTCATGGTCGGGGGTTGTTAGTGTCTCTTTACGCTGTGGTCGGGGAGTCAGCACAGTTAGGTTTGACTCCAGATGCGTAAGGTTGCTCGATCTGGCACTCGGGTCTCAGGAGTTGGCATCGATCATCCTGTGTCCGACGCAGCCCTCTGTCTCGAAGTCCTCAATGCGTAGGGTCTCCCACGTTGACGCTTGAGCGTCGAGTCGGGTTGGATTCGAGCCTCGTCCCCCGAGGGCGATCTTCTCCCTTGGTGGGTGGCTTGCTTCTCCATCGTTGGGCTCCTGCACATAGGTCGAGGTCGGGAGGGGTATTTCCCGACTCGACCCATTTGAAGTTTAAGTTAACTTTTGGATGAGTCATAGTAGAGTGTTTGAGCAGAAAAAAACCTCCCCCTGTGTTGGTCAGGCGATGGGTTTTTATGCCTGCCCAGGGGTTTGGCTGTATTAACCCCTTAAGCGATGAACCCATACCCTTTGTGCTAATACCGATTGTCTTACACAGATCGGCACCGAGCGACGCCATCCCAATTTTTGCGGGTCGACGTCATACCCGAGCAATGTGGTCGTCCCTATCTTTGCAGGGCGATGTCACACTCGAGCAATGTTGTCCCTATCTTTGTCGGTGGCGTCATACCCGAGCAACGTCGTACTCGAGCGGTACCATCCCAACCTTTGCGGGCAACGTTGTACCCAAGCAACGTGGTCCACCATATCAACGTCAAAACTTTTCGTTGGCGTTAATGTGGCTGTGGACCATTGGGGTGTGCGACCGTGCAATGACTTACGTCAGCTCTCCTCAAATAAATAAAATTAATTTATTAATTAATAAAATTGTTGGCCACCTGATTTTTTAATTATTTTTTATTACTTCGATTAATACGTGGCAGGCGTGCATCTCGTGAGCGGGTCCGCTCACCTCCCCTCTTCCTCTCATCGGTCCGCCGCGGCACTCAATCGACTCCGGTAAGTGGGAGTCACCTTAATACCGGTGACGGGACTCACCCATCTTGGCTAGAATGGAATGGTTTAACTACGCAGCCCTCAGCCCTCAGCCCTCAGCCCTCAGCCCTGCTTCATCTTCGTGGTCTCTCATGGCGGCAGCGGGCGGTGGCGGTCGAGAGGATCCGACGTCGGAGGTCGGAAAGCAGGGTCGGCTGGCGATGATGGAGCTCGCCAACATGATCTCCGTCCCCATGGCGCTAAACGCCGTCGTCCGCCTCAACGTCCCCGACGCCATCTGGCAGTCCGGATCTAACTCCCCCCTCACCGCCGCCGAGATCCTCGCCCTCCTCCGCCCCCCGCCGCCCTCTTCCTCCGACCCATCCGTCCTCCAGCGCCTCCTCCGCCTCCTCGCCAGCCACGGCGTCTTCGCCGAGCACCGCTGCGCCACCTCCGGCTATCGCCGCTACTCGCTCACCGACGTCGGCCGCACCCTCGTCCCCTCCGGCGACGGCGCCTCCTACGCCGCCTACGTGCTGCAGCACCACCAGGACGCGCTGGTCCGCGCGTGGCCGCGGCTCCACGAGGCCGTCCTCGACCCGGCCGGGCCGGAGCCCTTCGCCCGCGCCAACGGCGGGGTGCCCGCCTACGCCTACTACGGCGGCGACCGCGAGGCCAACGCCCTGATGCAGCGAGCTATGTGGGGGGTGTCGGAACCCTTCATGGAGGCGCTCCTCGACGGGTACGGCTCCGCCGGGTTCGGGAGCGTGGAAACCGTCGTCGACGTCGGCGGCAGCTCCGGCGCCTGCCTCGACATGATCATGCGGCGCTTCCCCTCCGTCAAGCGTGGCATCAACTTCGATCTGCCAGAGGTGGTCGCCGAGGCGCCGCCGTTGGCCGGTAGTCCTCTAACACACCCCCCCCACGCTCTCCCAGCACATCTTAGCCGCCTCATCCACCCCACGCTAAAGTGCGTGGGTGGCGGTCATCGTCCTGTTTCACGCCTACTCTCCGCTTTTACTTGCTATGGGATCCCTTCTTCACACTATAACCATATGTCCATATACGAAGGTGCGTAATTGGGAGAACTTAGGGGGCACATAAGACGGGCCACGTGTTGTGTTGGGCCATGGTAAGTGGGTTCTGTCGTCTTTGTCGAAGCGTGGGATGCTGAGGCATTTCGTCGAACAACATCAGGACCAGTGAGATGCAACGAATCTTGATTTTGCCCTAGTTACTTACGGTCATCCGTTGTCCTCGTCAAAGCTTCGCCATCGTCTCCGGCGAGATGGACGAAGACACGTTCCCCATGGTGGGTGGTGGATGTGACACCGCCAAGCTCAAGACGTTCATATGATACAAGATTTCACTTATGCACATCAATTGATTGTTGGAATGCAAGTGGAGGGATAGAAATTAAAATTCCATCTCTAGCTTTTTTATTTCAATTACGTCTGAGCAAGAAAAATAGTTTGGTTCCAATGACTCACTTCTTGTCTTGTCTGTGTGGAGTTGTAGGGGTGACGCATGTGGGTGGGAACATGTTCGAATCCATTCCCACTGGTGATGCCATCTTCATGAAGGTACGAATACAGTGCTAAATTTGTGCTTGGGTTTCATAGCCGTATGTCGTCCATTGCTAAACTAAAACATAAAATTTGATTGTAGCTTATCCCATTTAATTTATAGGTAAAAACCATGATGCATTTTCTTCAACAAAAAAATATTTTAAGACATTTTATTATTTATTTAGTGGCATCAACATTATCTTGAATTTTTTTTACATCTATTGTTTCATTTTCGGAAAACATGTATTTTGTGTTGTCCAAATTTATGTGCTAGCTTTGACCAATTGCAGGCAGACTTGTTAAGGTTTTGTCATCTCTCTCCTCTTCTGTAAATAATGTGCTTTTTCTATATATATATATATATATATGTTTTGAATTTGCGGTGAACTTTAAGACTTACCGTAAGATGCCAACTTGTCATCCCTTCTTCTTGCGAACTGCGTGCAGTGGGTGCTGACGACATGGACGGACGAGGAGTGCACGGCGATACTGAGGAACTGTTACAACGCGCTGCCCGAGGGCGGGAAGGTGATCGCTTGCGAGCCGGTGCTACCAGAGGAGACCGACAACAGCCGGAGGACGCGGGCACTGCTAGAGGGCGACATCTTTGTGATGGCGATCTACCGGACGCAGGGAAGAGAACGCACCGAGGAGGAGTTCCGGCAGCTCGGCGACGCCGCCGGATTCACCGCCTTCAGGGCCATCTACTTGGACCCGTTCTACACCGTGGTTGAGTACCAAAAGTGAACCCGAGTTGGTTCAACTCCGTTGGATGAACACTCTTAGTAACCCAGATCGTTCCAGCATTAGCTTTAATAATATTAATAATAAGTTATCCGAAAAATATCATTGATGTCTTAGTCAATCCGACGTGATTCAGACTAGTATGTGCAAGATTGTTCGAGGTGAAAATATTAAGCTCCCAAGGTGTTACCTGCACAAAGATCGAAGTCGAAAGAGGTTTTCAAATTCAGGCCTTTTGATGTTTATGTTAATAATACGAGATGTATAAGTGCGGATGTGAGTAGTAAAAAAAAAAAGTAAGTTTCCTCTCATCGTAGTGAAAATGAGCTTTTGTATCTAATTATAAAAAAATAAAATATTTCATAGAATATTTTACGGAAAGGGAGCTTCTAATCGTCCCCATTAATCTCCTTTTGGTCTTTTGTCCAAGTGGGCGACAAGGGGAGAACAACTCCGAACTATTTGCTTTAGACCTGTATTGGACTTTTGTCTATGTGAGCAAACATGTGAATAGTGATTTGGATCTTTTCCTTCCAACGAGGACGCCATGTAATAGTTACGTGTTAGATAATGATTAGTCGATGGTGTATTCCCAACGAGGGCTTATGCAAGAGGAGTTTGAAGTGCGACGTTTAGTTTATTGGACACGAGTGCGTTCAGGATCTCTTCACACAGGTCAAGTTTTCCAGACTCACATGTCTTGGGTGCTAGTTATAGGTGTCTTGTAAGCCAATCATGTGAGTGATGACACGTATGACATGACACGCACTCTTTTTGTTTATTATATATTTATATTTTATCACTTTATATTGCCCGTTGTATGTATATATTGTGATGTCTATGAATATGTGTAATGAGAATCGGATCATGATGAGATTACGATAATGTGACCGATTCACCTTTAAACACAAACTCTGAATAATCTCAGTTATAGGTTACTCGAGAGGGACATCAAGATAACCAGACAGAATGGTGTACTGTATACCCGTACATATGATGGAGGCGATTGGTCTGATAGTTACTCGTGTGGGGACACTAGGGATATAGTGCAAGTATTCATTGGATAATGAGTTCACTGATTGTTCCGCTCACAGAATGTTGAATGGTTGATGATGCCTTATTGTCAGATAGTGATTCCGTAGTCTCAATGGTGTATCTGATCCTTAGACTTGAGACACCAATGATGTCGTCCTGTATGAGTACTCCACTCTTTGATACCGGGCTTATAGGTCTAGAAGTTCCAAATCTAGCACAACCAGTTATCGGGAGTGGTAGCCAACCTTACGAGGACTCTTAAGTGTCGATAGAGAATCATCCACTTTTGGTGTTATGAGAGGAATATCTTATGTATTCTTGCTTAGACAAATCCCCGGTCAGGATCATTCGGATTGAGAAAGTGTTCTCTAGGAGAATCCGATTAGAGCGAGACTTGAGTAGAAACCATATGAGTCTGACAACACCATGTCTGATATACGGTCTATGAGATATTAGATGGATAAGGGACTACACGTACACGATAATTGAGGACAGCCAGGTCCAATGGATTGGATTCTCCTGTATCATCTAGGGACTACGGTGTAGTGGCATAGTATGAAGATAATAATTCACTCAGCCAAAATGAATTTTGATAGGTATGACTCACAACCAACTCGATATTAGGCCTAGAGGGTCATACACACATGGTAGACATTGCGATGAGTAAAGATTCAGATATAAGATATCCGTCGGAGTCTCTATCTTATTTGATATTAAATAAGCTTATGAATTATTAGATCCTATGAATGAGAGATTATTGGATAGGGATCCACTAATCTAAGAGGCTTGGGTAGATCGATGAAGATCAAATACCCAATAGGACAGGATCTATTAGGGTTAAGTTGACAAGGAGCCTCTATAAATAGGAGGGAACCAAAGGTTCACGGGTTAGAGCTTCTCTTAGTTGTCACCTCCTATTCTCTTCTTCTCTTCTCCTCCTCAGATAGCAGGTCTGGAGATTTAAGGAGCATTATCGCAACCTTTTTATGTGGATCACCGCTAGAGAGTAGGATGCTTGACCTCATTACCATCTCCTACAGATCAATAGTGATTCAGGGATATATGATCTCCCTAGGTAACACAATCTTTCATATACGTGAATTTTCAATTTTACGGATTTTGCGCACCAATCTTCGCATGACGACGAACACAATTTATGGAAAATTTGGGGATTTTTATTTTTTGTTCTTTTGCTGCGCATGTGATGTCGCCCCCAAGATTTCCCTACGGTGGTATCAGAGCCAAGTTATTCGTGCGAAAGATTTGTTTTGAACTGTGTATGTTGTGTTTTAGGAAAACTCTTGGCGTCAAAATCATTGACGAAAATATGAGAAAGGTAGCAACTATTAATGCCATTGTTGCCCTCGTAGAAGTGGCCAAACACTACTTGCAGCGTTGGTAGTCTGCGTGCAAACGTTTGGTTGTCGGTGGCCTACTGCAGACAAGCTGCCTATAGTGGCCCTCGAGGGCAGGCAACACCTGCGGGCAACTTGCCCGCAAGGGCCGACGGCGTATGCAAGTGACCTACTCGCAAGCGCTTGTGGTCGACCTACCCATAAGGGCGGTTGACGCCTATGGGCCCGCAGCGGCGCTCGCCCACAGGGGCACTGACATGCAATGGCGCCCACCCGCAGCGGTGGCGCTGCCCTCGTGCATAGGCGGCGGCCTTGCCCCGCCCCATCCTTGTAGCGGTCATTGCCGGTAGGATGGCGGCAACTGCATCACAGCAAAGGAGAAGAGGTAGTAGGGTTTTTGGCAAAAGATAGTTTTGCCCCTCGAAATTTTAGAAAATTTGAATTATATCCTTTATTCAAATTACCAAAATACCCCTCATAATTCAAAGAATTTTTTACATATCTTTGATTTCAAAAAATATTAATTAATTAAAATATTTAATTAATTAATAATATTATTATATAGTAGTCTTACATAATGATATTTACATGTGATGTATGATGTGGACGGATGATCATGGACCGTATGATATGTGTGTACTTGTAATTATTTTTATTAGTGGGGCCTGTGAGCCATCACTTTATTACTTGTTTATTGTCGAGCCTGTGTGCCTATGATTAAGTTGTAATAACATGAGGAGACGCAACAAGAGCGTAGAAGCGATAGCGGGACTCACGAGGCCGAGACGGACGATCGCGATGGAGATGCGTCGAGATACCGACGAGAACGAGATGAATGATCACAGGGAATGGAGATGCACCGTTGTACATATAGATCTTGATGTGAGTGATTAGGCCCACTGGCTCGGGCCTGATCACATTAGGTTGTGGTCCATGATCATCTGGTGTGATTGCTTGTACACCTACTAGATATGTATATATATTTGCATGTGATATAAATATTTATTAAATATGTATATGTGTGACATATCATATTAGGAGACCAAATCAAAATCTCCTCTCTCGATAATATTAAGTTGGTAAACCCCCAAAGACTCCTGAAGAAAGGGTAAACATAGATAAGATACCCTATGCCTCAACGATAGGATCTATCATGTATGTCATGCTATGTATCAGGCCTGATATAGCACATGATTTGAGTGTCATGAGCATGCATCAGGAATATCTAGGCTTGGAGCACCGGAAAGTAGTAAAGTGTATCCTTAAGTACTTACAAAGGACTAAAAATCTTTTACTGGTATATGAAGATAGTAGCATCAGGGTTGAAGGCTACACAGACTCGAGTTTCCAATCCGATATCGATGATAGCAAGTCACATTTGAGGTATGTATACACCCTGAATGGAGGAGCAGTATGCTGGAAGAGTTCCAAGCAAGATACTATTACTGACTTGACCATAGAGGCAGAGTACATTACTGTAGTAGAGGCAGCAAAGGAGGGAGTTTGGATGAAGAAGTTCATCACAGATCTAGGAGTTGTGTCGGGTAGCGAGGAGCTGATTCCCTTGTATTGCGACAGCAACAGAGTGATTGCTCAAATGAGGGAACCTGGGTCTCATCAGAAGTGTTATGAGGAGGTTCTAGCTTATTAGAGAGATCGTGACCCGAGAAGATGTAGCAATGGAAAGAGTTCCATCCGAAGATAACATATCGCAGATCCACTGACAAAGTCGATGCCACTCCTTTGCGAAGTGGTAGGCTGACGGACTACTCTCAGTATACCCTATTGCCATGGTGTTAGGAGTTGACGGTTATTGTCCTGTAATGATCTCGAAAGGGCTCTTGTTGGATACAGAGCTCCGCTGCAAGTTGTAGGAGAATTGGGTAATGTCCAACAACTTCACCTAATCTCGTTGGTTAGCACTCATGTAGTGCCGAAGATATTGCTCTAGGAGTGAGTTTATCCTCTCGGTTTAGCCATCCGTTTGGGAGTGGAGGCTTGTGGACAAGTATAACTTGGACCCCAACAATTTGAATAGCTCGGTCCAGAATCATCCCAGGAACCGAGCATCTTGATCACTGATGATATTGTGCGGGACTCCCCAATACCTCACCACATCCTTCATCATCAGCTTGGCCGCCTCCTCTACTGAACAGTGTAGGGGAGCAGCAACAAAGGTTGCATACTTTGAAAATCGATCGACCACCATGAGTATCGATCCGAGTCTCCCTACTGCGGGCAAGCTTGATATGAAGTCCAAGGAAATGCTCTCCCACGGCCTTTCTGGTATGGGCAACGACTCCAAAAGTCCCACCAGCTTCTATTGCTCCACCTTGTCTTGTTGGCAAGTGAGGCACGTTCTAACATATTCCTCCATATCAGTCCTCATCTTCGGCCAATAGAAGACTCTCTCCACGAGAGCCAAGGTTCTATGAATGCTTATGTGTCCAGCCCAAAGGAAATCGTGACACTCTCTTAAGAGTTCACGTCTCAGATTTTCCACTCGAGGAACATAAACCCTATTCCCTTTGGTATAAACGAGTCCCTCCTAGACTCAAAACCATCGTGTCTTGCCTTCTTTAATGAGCTGTATCAGGGCTTTTGCCTAGGGATCACTGTACAGTCCATCCCTAATCCTGAAAAGGAAGTTGGAATGCAACTGACTTGCTTGGCCTCTGCCCTCTAATTATACAGCATTCACACACTCCACTTTCTGACTCAATGCATCGGTCACAACATTCGCCTTTCCGAGCTTGTACTCCATTGCCATATCAAACTCAGTTAGGAAGTCCTACCATCGTGCTTACTTTGGAAAGAGTTTCTTTTGAGTTTGGAAATAGCTCAAAGCGATGTTGTCTGTCTTTAGTACAAATCGCAATCCAAGAAGTAGTGTCGCCAAACTCGTAGACAATGGATCACCACTATCATCTCTTTCTCGTGCACCAGATACCGTCGCTCGATCTCGTTGAGTTTGCGGCTCTCGTAGGCCACCGGATGACCCTCCTACATGAGCACTCCCCTAATAGCGAAGTGTGAAGCATCTCTATAGACTTCGAAGGGCTCCCCATAGTCCGACAATTTGAGTACCAATTCTTCCAATACAGGAGCCTTTAGATCTTGGAATGCAATCTCACATTTATCAGACCACCTCCAAGGCTACTCCTTCAGCAACTCCGTCAGTGGAGTTGAACGCTTCGAATACCCCGCTATGAAGCATCGATAGTAGTTGACGAAACCAAGGAAGGATCTCAACTCTAGCACCTTCTTTGGAGTTCATCATTTCGTAACTGCTTGCACATTCGATTTGTCCATCCGAATAGAGCTATCACCGATTCGATGCCCCAAGAATAAGATCTTCATTTAAGCAAAGTAGCATTTCTCCCTTTTCACGAACAAAGTGTTCTCTCTGAGAACCTTGAAAATTGTCCGAAGAGATGCTCCTCGAGCATTTGACTATAGACGATGATATCGTTTAAGTAGACGACCACGAACTTATCTAAATACTCCTTGAATAGCTAGTTCATAAGAGTGCAGAACATGGCTTGAGCGTTGGTTAAGCCGAAAAGCATCACCAAGAACTCAAACCCTCAATATATGGTCACACAGGTAGTCTTCGCTTCGTCGCCTTCAGCAATATGCACCTGCCAATACCCCGACCGAAGGTCGAGTTTTAAGAAATACTTAGCTTTGCCTAACTGGTCGAACAAGTCCGCGATGAGCGGGATGAGATACTTGTTCTTCACCGTCACTTTGTTGAGGGCTCGGTAATCGACACATAGTCGGAGGCTCCCATCTTGTTTCTTCTAGAAGAGAACTGGAGCTCCGAATGGTGCTTTAGAACTACGGATGAGACCACCGCTTAGCAATTCACCTAACTGCTTTTTGAGTTCTGCCAACTATGGCGGGGGCATGCGGTAGGGTGGTCTTGCTGGAGGCTTCACTCATGGCTCCAGCTCGATGTTGTGATCCACACCTCTATATGGCGGAAGAGTCTTCGGCAACTTGGGTGGCATAACGTCAGTGAACTCTTTTAGGACATTCTCCGCCACAACATGTTCATGAACGGCCTTCTCGTCGAGTGGCTCTAGCTTCATAGTAGCCACAAATGTTAATTCACCTTTTCGCACCCCTTTCTTCAGTTGTAATACCGATATATGTTGAGGTTTCTTGGTTCCTCTTCGAGAGACGGGAACCACACAGGAGTCGTCACCTCCCATCATACACAGGGAGTTTAGAAATGACATTGGCATTAACTTCGCTGCGTGCATGAACTTCATTCTAAGAATCACTTGGAAGTCATCCAATGGCACTGCCATCATGTTTGTGCTCCCGCTCTATGTTCCAATCTTGATGGGAACTCCCTTTGCCAACCCGGAGATTCGCTTGGTCTCTGAGTTCACCGCCTTCATTCGACTTGGGCTCTTCTCCAAGATCAGCCCAAGTCGCTTTGCTTCTCGATTGGCAATAAAGTTGTGGGTAGCGCTCGTGTCCACCATTGCACAGGTCGTTTGGCCATTGAGCTTGATGTCTACATACATCAGCTCACCACTTCCTGCTTCTTGTAGCATTGTCTTCATGTTCTCCCCCACTTGACCTCACATGGTGTTCAACAAATGCATTGCTCCCATCCGGGGTCCTTGCGACTCCTCATCGTCACTGCTGGATTCAAAATTACTCGAACTAAGAGCAATAGCCTTGCCCTTGTTTGATCGTGGGGGGTGGATGGAAGCTGTTAAAGCATCAAATGCATGTTTTTGTGGGCACTCCCTCACCATGTGCGGCCCTCCACACAAGAAGCATCCGCTAGGTTTCGAGGTCTTGCCTTTCTGGCTTGGCCCTTTTTGGGAACTCTTTTTTCCTTGTTCGCCCCTGAGCTCCTTCCCTCGAGAATATTTTGAAGGGCAATTGCCTGAAGATTGTTTCCTTCTTCCTAGGTCTTCAGAGGAAACAATGTCGGTGAGCCTTTCTGCTGTAGCAATTGCCCCGATCACATCGGTAACATTCCTTCGATGTAGTTCTTGTTGAGCCCATGGCTTCAAACCATCGAGGAAGCTGAACAGCTTATCCTTCTCGGACATGTCTTGTAATCACCGATAATTTCTCCCTTCACATAAATTAATTACTATAAATGATATATTGCTTCATTATTAACTTATATATCTGTCTACTATAGTTAAGGAAATGATTAAATTTGGTTTCCTTAATCATACGGATAAGTTAGGAATTCTACTAATCAATTAAATTATTAATTAATTTATTTCCAAATTAGTGATTTAATTTTTAGGAAGTAAATAGTTTACATTCCATTTTTGTGTGTGAACTATAAGAAATAAATATTATATTTCTCTCTTTGTATGTGAAAGGAAAATAAAAATAAATAAATAAAAATAAGAATTAAATTATTACTTACCTTCTTTGGAGAACTACTCCTCCCTTATTCCTCATCGAGCCTAACAATGGGATGATTGAGGAGAGGACTTTTCGAGGGGATGATATCGAGGAAAGGATAGCCGAGGAGAAGTATGATCCTTTCTTTTTAATTAGCTTTGATTTCTGTTTTGAAATCTTGATGTTGAGATTGTTACAATTTTATAATGAATGATGATGTTTTAATTTCGAAATTTCATGATTTATAAATAATAATAATTGATTTGTGATGTTAGAATAATTATTTGATTTATATTGATCTTTTAAGTTTAAGTGAATTTTAATATTGATTTAATTATTAAAATTCTTATTTTTGGATTAGCATAATAGTTCTAATTTATATAATTAGATATATCTATGTTTCAAGAATTATGTGTGCATTTCTATAATGTAATTAGTTTTAAATTTAAGATCATGAATTTAAAATTATAATTAATGTATTTGAGTCATTCTTTAATAATTTTAAATATTGAAATCTAATTTGACAAGATAAGTCTAATGGGGTCTGACTTGAGTCAAGTTGATCGATCAGATCGAATCGACTTAGCCCATGTAGTCATGTACGACCTAGCTCTTGTAACCAAGTACAACCTAGCCCATGTGACTCGGCATGACCCAACCTATGTGGCCGAGTAGGAGCTAGCCAATATGGCAATGTACGACCCAACCCATGTGGCCAAGTATAACCCAACCCATATGGCTAAGTACAATCTAATCCATGTGGCCATGTATAACCTAGCCCATGTGGCTAGGCATGGGCTAGCTCATATGGATAGATACGATCCAGTCCATGTGACCATGTATGACCCAACTCATATGGTAAGGTACGATCCAACCATGTGGCCAGGCAACGACCAGTTCATGCTACTAAGTACAACTCAATCCATATGGTTAGATATGACTCCAACTCATGTGTCTAGAACCAGCTCGCATGCCAAGCAAGGCCTAGTACAATGGCAAGGCTCAGCTCAACTTATAAGTGAGGTTTAGCCTAGTTAATGAAGTTAGGCATGCCCAGCTACGCGATTGGCATTAGACATATCGTCGCTCCTTTTATATAGCCTATCGTACCTCAACTCAACCTAGTACTTAGAACAGGTACATGTCGTGTATATGACCCATCCAAGACTCAGGTGCGTCGATTCGGTTTGGGTTAGCACTATACGACATAGTCCAATTTCCTCTCTCTATATTGGTTTGAGCTCATTAATTGACTAAATCAAACAGGTTTGATCTGTTAAAGCCGGTTTAGGGTGATTCCAAACTAACTTGACTAGTTCAAACCTATTTGACCTAATCGAGATCAATCAAATCTAAATTAGACTAGTCTAGGGTGATTCCAGACCGGTTCTATAAAGATTTGATGTTGGTTCCGTTAGATCATAATCGAATTGAGTTTGGTTTAAGTCAATTGAGCTATTCCAATTAGGGTTTTGGTTGATTGAGGACTATTGAGATATTGATGTTTCATGCTTTTATGATTTGATAAATTTAAAGATTTTATCTGAAGATGTTATTTGAAAATGATTATTGATTTTCTATTTTCTTATGTTTATGATATTGATATGATGAGTATCATGTAGTAGATGTAACTAGATCAGTAGTTCACATTAGGAGTGCAACCTGTGAAAGGAGCTACGGGTCCATCATGGTGCAGAGCCACCAATGAACACAGTCTAGTATATTTACATCATATATAGTCTCTCATAATATTTAATCATATTGATTTCTTGATGTATGTGTGAGTGAATGTATAAGTGTAATAAATGATCATGGATGTTTATGTATCCATGCCGAGGGCATGTATGGCGATTCCCTTCAGGGATTAGCGGGCCGTCAAACGTGATGGTTAGATGGTTCCTACTTGGGCGGGTGAGGGATACCACTCCATCCGCTGTTGGGAGTGCGATATAGATTATCTCCATCCGTTGTTGGGAGAGTGCACCATCGGGTGATGTACGCCTTTGTTATTATGTATGTGTTGCTTGTGGCTGATGCATAATTTTTATTTATTATATAAGAAATTATTATCATTTTTCTGATACATAAGTTTTATGATGAATCAATATATTTTCTTATTGAATTATTGATATTTTTTATATTTCATGAATACTGAAGATTATTTTATGATTTTTCTAAGATTCCTATCAATATGTGTGGTTGTTGATGTGTTTTTATTTTATATTTATTTTCAGAGTAATCTACTACTGTGTAATAGATCTAAAGCTTGGGTGAAAGAGACTTGTGACCATACGAAGAAGATATTGTCATTTTTCTAGTTAATAGAATATTTACTACCGTAAAGATAAGGATTTGAATTCAAAGATAAATGAAAAGAAAAGGAGGGAGTTTATTATGTAAATTATGGATAATAAAATACTAATTTATTATTCTTTTTATAAATCCGGGATGTGACATGTCTTGTATGTCCAGCATTAGCATATAAAATTACTTCACGTAGTCTCGAATGAAAATATTTTGGTGGAGTTGTTTCAGCTTCCTCCTTGCGACAAACTCTATGTTCTTCGGTAGGAACTGAGTTCTCAACTCTCGCTTCAAGTCCTCCCATGTGTAAACTCGACACCGACCTTGTTGGATCTCCTCATAACAGGTTCGCCACCAAAGTTTTACATCTCCGTTCAAATACATTGTTGCTATAGAAACTTTGGTTTCTTCAGAATCAGGCCTCGTAGCTCGAAAGTATTATTCCTTGTCGAATAGGAAATTCTCGAGCTCTTTGGCTTCTCTGGCCCCTCCATAACCATAAGGCTCAAGTGCCCTCAAGTTTTGTGGCGGCGTAACGCGGGTGTTGCTTCCTCCCGCATTTAGTGCTCTTATGAGCATGGTCACCCTTGAAGTGAGTTCTGCCACAACTTCCTGCAGGTGTTGCACGGAGTCTTTGGTGTCATCTGACAATCGGTCGACTAGGGCCTCAACCTTGTCGATCCTGGACTCCGCTTCTTCTTGCGAGCTCTCTACCCCAATAAGACTTCGTTGGCCATAGTAGTGTTCCTCCAAGCTCGCTTCAAGAACATCCAAGCGGGTTTCCGTCGTTGTGAGTCTCTCCTTGTGACTTTTTTTTCCGGTTGGCGCTCCAGATTACGTCTCCTCCACTTGCGGAGAGTAGCCAACTTCTCCCTCATCATGTTCGCTGCCGCACTCCTCTTGAGCGGCTCCAACAGCATGAGAGCGAGTGTGCACTTGCAGCCCACCTGCGGCTGCTTGGGGCAAGGATCCGACTTACCCCGCCTTGCTTGATTCGCCACGATGCTTTATCATGGTGAAGTTGTGAAGTTCCTTCGCTGCTCGCTCGAAGTGCTTTCCCGCTCCGATACCACAATATCATGGACTTAGCTAGAATTGCCTAAGTCGTGAGACACCCTTGCAGCAAAGATGCGAACTTAGCTTGCGTTGCCTAAGTCGCGCTTTGCCCTTGCTATTTGCGTCCGCAAATATCAGCCCACTTGCAACCTCTCACAGGTCCCGAAGGACCTGTAAAAGAGAAAGTTGATTAGTTCGAAGAACGAGCAACGGATAAATCCCGACGTCTTGCAAAAAGGGGAAGCTTTACAAGCAATTCAGCGAGCACCTTGTGTTCATAAGAGAAAAGAGGGAGAGGAGGAAAACAAGGACTTTAGAGGGTTGAATGAATAGCTGCAAGTCCACAAACAGCTGCTCATCGGGTGCCAGGCGCGACAACAAGTTCCCATCAAGGTAACGTGCGAACTTGCGAAAGGTTGTTCAACGCCCGACACTATACCGAAGCCTCATCCCCCATGGTGCCACCCAGGTGGTTCCAGGGTGCTGAGATGACTAACGTTTCATGTGCAACAGTGGGCTACAGAAAACAGCCCATGACATACGAAAACAGAGCTGTTTTGGGCTATTTTGGGGATGTTTTGCTCGGTTTGGTGAGCGATCGCACTATAGCATTGTAACTTGTTCGAACTTACATTTTTACAAGCAAAAGAACTTAAAACCAAGGCAAAATATGCTGCCAAACAACTGTACATATAGATGAGAGCGATGAACGGTTCGTTGAACGGAGTTGTTACGAGTGCGCGATGACCATTCGTGACAGGCTGGTCTCATAGCTGCTCGTGTGGGGACACTAGGGATATAGTGTAGGTGCTCATTGGATAATGAGTTCACTAATTGATCCGCTCACGGAATGCTGGATAGTTGATAATGCCTTATTATCAAATAGTGATTCTGTAGTCCCAATGGTGTATCTCGTCCATAGACTCGAGATACCATGGATGACTTATATAAGTACTAGATCTAGCAGGTCTGGAGGTTCTAGATCTAGCACAATCAGTCATCGGGAGTGGTAACCAATCTTACGATGGCTATTAATTATCGATAGAGGATCATCCGCTCTCGATGTTATGAAAGGAATATCACATGTGTTTTTCCTTAGACAAACCCCTGGCTATGGTCATTTAGATTGAAAGAGAAAGAGTTCTTTGAAAGAATCTAATTAGAGTGAGACTTGAGTAGAAACTGTATGGGTCTGATAACACCATGCCCAGTATATGGTCTCTGGGATATTAGATAAATAAGGGACTATAGGTACACTATAACCGAGGACAAACATGTCCAATGGATTGGATTCCCTTGTATCGTTTGGGGTCTGCAGCGTAGTGTCCTAGTACGTCCGAAATCGATGAGTCAAGTGAATTATTATGAAGATAATAATTCACTGAGCCAAAATGAGTTCTGACAGGTATGACTTACAGCTAGCTTAATATTGGGCCTAGAGGGTCACACACATATGATAGGCATGGCAACAAGTAAAGGTTCAGATATGAGATATCCGTCGGAGCCCCTATCTTATTAGATATCCAATAAATCCCTGAATTATTGGATCATATGTATAAGATCCAATAAGAGCCAATGAGAGATTATTGGATAGAGATCTACTAATCTAAGAGGCTTTGGTAGCTGCATGGAGATCTAGTACCCAATAGGACATGATCCATTATGGTTAAGTTGATAGAGGACCTCTATAAATAGGAGGAAACTAAAGGCCCTATAGGCTAGAGCTTCCCTTAGTTGCCACCTCTTATTCTCCTCTCTCCTTCTTCTCCTCAAATAGTAGACCTGGAGATTTGAGGAGCATTATCGTAACCTTGCTATGTGAATCACCACTAGAGAGGAGAGCACTTGACTTTCTTCATCATCTCCTACAGATTTGCAAGGATTTAGGGATATATGATCTCCCTAGGTAAAACATAATTATTTCATATACGTAGTTTTCAATTTTATGAATTTTACGTACCAATCTTTGCATGACGACGAATACATCATTGGAAAATTTGAGATTTTTGTTTTCTATTCTTCCGTTGCGTATGTGATGTCACCCCTAGAATTCCCTACAAATTATGCAATACCATGTTTGATTATGCTTGATTCTTCAGGCCATTGCAAGGTATATTAAGAGCGTTTCATCTTTTTTGTCGTATGGGATCTTATCCATCTAGCTTGGCTCCTCGATTGTGGCCATGTTGTGCTTCTTAATGGTTCGGGTTGATAATATCTCAACCAATGGCTAGCCCTCCCTCAAAGCCTGGGTTGATGCTAATCTAGCAAGCATATCAACTTGGGCATTCTCTTTATGAGGGACACACAACAAAATGAGTCAAGAGAAAATGTGAGCTAACCTTCGTACCTCAGCAATGTACTTTTTCATTGTCATATCTCAGGCTTCGTAACTGTCCTCCACCTAGTTCACGACTAGTTGTGAGTTATTAAACATTATCAAGTCTTGTACTTAAAGCTTTTGAGTGAGCTAGAGTCCCGAGGGAAGCGCTTCATACTCAATCTCATTGTTGGAGATTTTGAACTTGAACCGGAGGGCTTGCTTATACACTTATTTGTTTAGGCCCTTCAGGATGAGTCTGACATTGCCCCTTTCCAAGAAGGTGGAACCATCCATGAACAGTGTCCATGCTAAGGGGGTGTGGCTGTCGGCCTCGAGTGGGGGACTTAATTTTGAGATAAAGTCTGCCAACACCTAGGCCTTTATGGTAGTCCTTCACACATATCAAATGTTGAATTCACTTAGCTCTACTGACCATCTCAGTTATTGCCCTAAGACATTGAAACGGAAAAGACATATCTTTGTAGCTGGTCAGTGATCACCGGTATCAGTGATCACCTATATGATATACACTTAAAAATAGGATTAGAGTTTCTTTGCTGCCAATACTAGTGCAAATGCAAGCCTCTCGATATGGGGTATTGATCCTCGGGTCTGCTTAGAATATGACTGACATCGTAGATAAGTTTCTAAGCTCTCCAGTTGTCCTATACTAGCACCAAGCTGATAGTTAGGTTAGTGGTAGTGAGGTAAAGATTTAAAGTTTCACCCAAGATAGAGGAGGAGAGTTGCGACAACTATGTGAGGTGTTTATTCAACCTTTTGAAAGCCTCCTAACACTCCTCGATCCATCAGAAGCCCTTTGGGTTCTTTAATGCCCGAAAGAAAGATAGGCACCTCTCACCTGATTAAGATAAGAATTGGTTGGGTGTTGATATTTGCCATATTAACTGTTGGATCTTTCATACCAACTGAGGTGGGCGAATCTAAAATATGGTTCGCACCTTCTCAGGGTTTGTGTCAATTCCCCTCTGGTGTATAATGAATCCAAGGAACTCTCCTGAGCTAACTCCGAATACACACTTGGTTGGATTGAGGTGTATGTTAAACTTCTTTAGAACTTGAAATGTCTTAGTCAAGTATGCCAAATGCAAGTCAGTCATTATGCTTTTGGCTATCATGTCATCTATATGCAGTTTAACGTTTCTCCCGATCTAATGCTTGAACATATTGTTCATCATTCTTTGGTATATCTCTCTTGTATTTTGTAACCCAAATGACATGATTTGATAGCAATAGGTGTATCAATCATTGATAAAGAAAGTATATTCCTGATCCTCTGACACCATCCATATTTAGTTATATCATGAGAAAGTATTCATAAAGGTAAGGAACTCATGACCCGAGGTAGCATCAACTAATTGATCAATCCGGGAGAGAGGATTAGTTATCCTTTGGACATGCTTTATTGAGATTGGTGTAATTAATATATATCCTCTAGTTTTCATTAGACTTTTTAACGAGTACAATATTTACGAGCCATTAGGGGTATTGCACATCGACAATAAACCTTGCTCCTAACAGCTTGTATACTACATCACTAATTGTTTGTTGATGGTCAAGAGTAAACTTGCGAGGCTTTTGGTTTACTGGTCGAGCCTTGGGAGAGATGTTCTAGTGATGTTGGGCTATGTCTGGGTCAATTCCCGGCATGTCTCTTGGTGACCACGTGAACACTTTAGCGTTCCTCCTAAGGAAGTTGATGAGTTGCATTTATTTCTCCTCGAGCTGTGTTGCCCTAACCTTGATTGGGATAAGTCTTATCAATGGGTGCTTCAATCAACGATTCCACTAGTTTCGGATGTTGGAGGGACTTAACGAAATCTCAGGGTTCCAAAAGTGGCACCTTGAGTTAGGCCTTCTTCGATAGGGAGACTGCCCTAAGATAGCACTAGTGTGACTCCCTCTAGTTGCTTCTCAGCCCTCTAATACTAGTACTCATCGAGAACTTCATCATCATGTGGTAGGTCAACACCACTATCTTCAATCTGTTCAGTATGGATCGACTTACAATTACGTTATATGTCGAGGGGATATCAACCATCATGAATCTAGTTAATACAATTTTATAGGATGGGTCATACCCAAATATAACGTATAGGTTCAAGCAGTTATAGGGGTGAGGTCATTGGTATGGAGCCCATGTTTATGGAAAGTATTAATTTAGAAGATATTAGCAAAACTACCTATACCAATCATAACCCTCTTCACACGACTCAAGGAGCTATCTCCTCCCAAGGCGAGCCCACCAATAATAACATCAATCTATCTCTCCACCAACTCTTGAGGTTAAGGTGAAGGTTCCCAGTGTTTTTGAACGAACTGTCCAAGGTGTTCTCAACATATAAGTTCTTCAATCTGTTCTTTCAAGTTACGACAATCTTCTATATCGTCACTATAATCTCGGTGGAAGCAATAATATTTGGATTTATCTCTTTTTGCCAATGAGGTCTTCATCAATAGAGGGTTTTTTAGGAGCCTTTTTTCATTTATCTGTTAAAAAATTCAGTTCTAGTTATATTCAAAGATGTGTGTCGTAGTCGTAATCCTGGTGGAAGCAATAATATTTAGATGTCTCTTTTCACCAATGAGGTCTTCATTAGTAGAGGGTTTTTTAGGAGCCTTTTTTCTTTTATCTATAGAAAAAACTTCAGTTCTAATCATATTCAAAGAGGTCAACTCGAGCGAAATAACTCGAGTAGTTCGTTTCTCCTTTGCTGTGGTGACCTCAGGGTCAGGGTGGATTATAGTCGCTCTAGTCTTGACCTTTTGCGTGGCTCCTCATGCTTTCCCAAGACTATCACCTCGATGGCAATATATTGATTGGCCCTCTAAAATACCTCTCATACTGTCATTAATGACCTCTCTACCAATGATTAGAAAAGATGAGAGGGCTTGAGTCCCATCATGAGGCTCTATATTACGAGTGATCGATGGGCATCTTCCACGCTTTGGATTTCGTTGGTGAACTAAGCGACGAAGTCTGAGAATGTTTTATCCTCTTCTTGTAAGTCCGAGAAGTGTTGTCGTCAATGGACTTAAGTGCACATTCCCGAGGAAGTGAAGCTCAGATAGGCATACCATTATCATGTCGGGCCTCTTAACGTGGTTGAGAAGGCACAACATATTAGAGTATTCAAAGTATCGCACAATGACATTTGGGCACAGAAAGTGACGATGTGCTCCATCGGGTTAGCACTACTATGCATATAATTCTTACGTCAGGCCTCTTAATATGGTCAAGAAGGTACAACACATCAGGGCATTCGAAGTGTCGTACAATGACATTTGGGCACAGAAAGCGATGATGTGCTCCATCAGGTCAACACTGCCATCGAATGTCTCTAACAACGAGGGGCGAAAGTTCACCAAGATTGGTTCCTCCTAAACTTTTCGAGTGAATGGGGACTGACCTGAGGTAGGCTCGGTCAGCGCTTCCCCTTCGGATTGTTGAAACTCTCATCGTATCTCCTCCAAGCATCGATCTATCTATCGTAGTTGGATTTGAAGTGAATCCTCCGTTGAATCTACATACTAGGTCTCAGATTCAAGCAAGGAAGAGTGGTGGTATGGTTCGTTGAACTCCACGGTCAAAGAGAGAAGTGCCCCTTGGCCGGCGATTCGATGGGCCTTAGGCACTCTTGGGATGTCAGCACCATGTCGGGCGGGGGAACCTCGATGTGCGTCAATGCCGATGGCAGTTGAGCTATTGATCACAATTGAGTTGGTGGCATCGCATGTTGGGTTTGCTAGGGTAAAAGTGGAACGCTGGCTTGTATCATGCTCGTTAGCGTCTACACCTACTCTGTGAGATTTAAGAACACCTAAACAGGGACAAGTAGGTGATCGGGGTCATCATCAGGAGCAAGAGACCCAAGTCGTTAAATATGCGCTAGTACCACATCGGCATTTACGCAAAGGTGGATGTGTCTATATGCATGAAAGGTGGTTGCTACCCCACAAGTGAAAGCACTTTGGGTCGAGGGTAGAGCCTTCTTGCTCGAGGGTTCGTTGAGAGGGTTGGTGGACAAGCGTTCCTGCGATATCGAGCCCTTATTCTAGTGCTAAAATTATGAGGAATAATATCGTTGACGTCTTAGTCAGCTTGGTGTGGTCCGGACCCATATGCACAAGGTAGTTTGAGATGACTTCAAGGTGAAAACGTTAAACTCCCGAGATACCACTTGTACAAAGATCGAGGTTGAAAGATATTTTCCAACCCGATCCCTTCAATGCCCAAGTCAATAACTCAAAGTATATAAGTGCGGATATAAGCAATTGAAAGAAATAAACCGCCTCCTATCATAGTGAAGACGAGCCTTTATATCTCGTTACAAAGAGGTAAAATATTTTGTGAAACATTCTACCTTTATTGGATCTACTTTGGACTCCTGACCATATGGGTAGAATGATGGATAGTGACCTAAATCTTTTTCTCTTACCGAGAATTTCAGGTGACGATTATATGTTGAACGAATGATGATTAAGTGATAATATATTTCCTATCACTTTAACATTTTGATTAAAATTAATTTATAAAATTTTGATTGTTATATTATTATTAATTTATGTATTTTACTCAATGATATAAATAGATTAATTAGTCCATAACACCGGATGATGACATAAGTTGTGACAAATAATACAATTGGCTTTTGAAAACAAATAAATTATATATATGAGAACTATCAGAAAAGGATGGAAAAGCTTGAAAAGGATAACCGGGCAGACAATATCGGAGATGGAAAAAACAAAAACGGTTACATACAGGGAAAAGAAAAAAGGAAGCACAAAGCGAGGGTTTTATTAGATCTCAAAAAAAAAAAAAGGATGATTCAAACACCATCGTGGTAATCCAAATGCGTTACAGATGGAGCGTTCAATATACAGCTAAACACAATTACAACCAAAGAATCACATTGATAAATTTCAATTTCACCATCAAAAGTGCATCCACGGAGCCAATCAATCAGTCCACTCGATACCTTTTCCCTTTTCTTTTTCTTTTTTTCTTTTCTTTTTGCTGCTCCAAGACACCACAACCGCCACCACCCAAGAAAAAAGAAAAATATTTTGAAGAAACAAAGGTTAACAACACAAAACTCGACACTTATTAACAATTACCACTCACAAAATGTGACACCCAGCAGCCTTTGCCTCCCCCGTTTTGGTCATGTCAAGGTTCCGAGACCTTACAGCACTGAATAGGCCCGGACCACCTCAACGATGGGTGCGCGGCACAATGGACACTTGCCTCCACTTCGAACCAACTCACTGGCACACTTGGAACAAGTACACATGTGCCCACATCTGAGGCCGCAGAGGAAAAAGAAATATGAGTATCACATGTATTTGTGCATTAATTCTAGCTGCATTTTAAGAGGGAGGAGACACACAGACCTGTAGAGGAGAGAATCAATATGATTATCGCAACATACGCAACATGTCCCTTTCCTTACTTGATCCCACTTGCTACCATCCTCCGATGATTCCCCGGTGAGCCCTGAAACGTGAAGCAGCCTGATGTCAGAGGCACCTAATGACTCCAAATCAAGCTGTAATATTCAGACTTGAGCCAGATACGAGTCTATCCAGACTATACAGCAGTCCTTTTTTTCTTGATCCAAAGTTTCTCAGCAGACTTTGGTATGTCTTCATGATACTAGACATATGTCAACAAATATTTAACAAGACCTGGCTATCTTACATATTTCTATTTCTATCCAGTTTTTATCAAAAGAGAATGCAGTTGCTAGAGAAAAGATAAAGGATCTGTTGTTTTTAATAAATTTGCATTTCCAAAAAGTATCTATTTCTAACCTTTGTGCTTCTTCACTCTTAATCTCTAAACTGATATGCATATATAACAATTTTGTATTATTTTCTGCTCCATGATGCTGCCCACTGCATCTATCAGTCATGCTCAACAAACAACGCAAGCTTCAGCATGGCCCGAATTTGGAATTTAACTATTTATGTAACATAGAAATCTGAACTCAAACACCTTAGTAATTCACTTGGATGATGCTCATTTGCATCGACAGGCTTACGGACTCCTTGAAAGTGGCAGCTTTCAAGTTCAGCGAACATGTTTCAAACTTTCAAAGTGAACCAAAGAAATACGACAACAGAATGTAAGGAACAAAAATGAGGATTGCCTAAAATTTTAAATTCAAGCACTTATAATAACTGGATCAATGCCAAACAGGCTTTTGTACTAAACACAGGTACATGGTCAAAAGAACACTAGGAAGTACAACATATTCATGTGATAAGAATAATATAGGTCATTAGTCACCAATGCATATCAAACGATGAAAAGAGAATCACTAATGGAATTGTCGCATCAGTGCATGGGTGAAGAACTTAAAGGTCAACAGAAGAAAGTTGAAGATTAATAATATGTGATTGGTTCAACACATAAACATGTGGATCATTAAGGGAATATCACAGTGACCAAGAAAATAAAAGCATGTTAATACTTAATATACCAAAAACAAACATCACACTCCCAACAACTCATTTTGGTATGGTTTTATAGAGCATAAGCCTTTTGTTCATATAAAATGCAGATGATAATATACAACAAGAAGTATATATACACAACAAGAAGTGATACTGACCTCCATCAGTTCGATTCAAAGCTGCAGATACTTCTTGTCTAAGTGCACGTTGTAACTCCACTTGCATATCCAAGCAAGCCTCGAGCATTCTCTGCATATTACTCATCCCCTGTTGCAGCCTAGACATTTCTGTCCTAAGGTCATTAATAGCATCCCACTCCTGCATCAAAATAGGAGCTGTTTAGTTCCAGGGCCAAAGCTACACATAAGCATATGATACATGTAGTAGTATCAGCTTCAGCTAGAGATGGAATTCCTATAGCCATGACCAAGCCAGTAATAAAAAGTTAAAAGAGCTATGATCATTAGAACAGTCATAATTGGACAAAAGATGTTAAGTACATGCATCATGGTGAAACCAACAAGTCCACCCCCCCCACCAAAAAAAAAGAAGAAAAAAGCTGATGTCCATCATTCGGTTTAGAAAAAAGCGCACCACTATAAAAGCATAAGTCAGTTTCGGGTAGCATCTTTTACTGGCTTTAAAATATCAATTTTTTGTGGCCAAAGTGAAAAAAAAAAAAAGTATATATATGAGAAAGATGACACACAATTTCTGAACGATGCATATTTTGCCTGGCCCAATTGTTGTGATGCAGGTCTGAGTGCCACAGTGGTGGTCGAGGCGGCAAGGGTGGAGGTGGGAACACATTATTCCGCCTAGCAACAGGATCCTGAATGTTCTGATTTGGATCATACCCTCGTTGGTCCTGATTGTCCGCTGGATTAGGGGTAGGCAGTGGTCTCTGCAGATCCCAATCAAATGGGGTCCTGCCTTGTCGTTGAACATAGGATTGTATCAATTGATCTAAACTTTCACGAAACCCACTATGAAGAAGGTTAGAAACACTTCTCCTGCAAATGTCACAACGATTCAATAACTAAACAACCAATAAATATAATAACCACTGATGTTAAGAATCAGTCTTACCTGCTAAGGAGTTCCCTGAGCTCCATGCTGTATACATTTTCATCATCAGGTGGAATAAATCTATTACCTCTTCTAATTGGACTGGACCTTCGATCTATCGGAGGATCTGACGGAAGTTCATCCTGCCAAGTTTCTGCAGCATCAGGAGGTTCATCCTCATGCCATTCTTCGTGAACTTCTGGCATACGACTATCTTCTCCAACATCATACCCTGCTGTTGTTTCATAGGGCCAATCCTGATCCATGTTTTCCTGCAGGTTCCCATTAAATCCTTCCTCAGTCTCTTCATGCCAATCACGAAAACCACCTTCTGCATTTGGTTCCCAGCCTCCCCTCTCACGTTCTCTATTCTCTTCTTGCTGTCCTATTACCTCAGTAGCATATTCTTGCATGTCAAGAGTATCATTACGACTACCACTGTCTAACTCAGGTGTTTCCCATGACTCTATTGTTTGCAGAACATTAATATCCTCACTTCTAGTTTGGGCCTCTTCATGGTTGTCATTCAGTAACTCTGCTACAGTACTTGCTTCAGATTGATCAGTCACAAAAACGCTTTGATTTGCTGAAGTATCAGGATGGCTGATTGCTTGACCACGAACAATATTCTCTAGTCGGAACCGAAACCCCTCCCTAGTTACAACAAAAAGAATCACTTGGTATTTTCAGAAAGAAAGAAGAAACCAGAAGAAATATTTTCTTTAAACAAATCAACAATACAATGCACATGCGAAGAAACCAGAAGAAAATATAATCTTTAAACAAATCAACAATACAATGCACATGAATAAAATTTTCATAAAACACTTTGTGGACCTCACCTTTATCCTTCTCAAGCAGCAGAAACTGAATAGAGGGCTGTGACTTGTTGTCCACACTTTTTGATATAAAAGAATCAAAACAATATGAATGCATCCCTATTAACAACAGTCAGCCTAATAACATGGGAACGCAGAAAAGCGCTATTTTATTAAAATTTGTTTGTCGCCATACAATATCGATCGTTGATACTTGTCCTACATAAGAAAGAGAAGCTGAAGCAAAGCCACTTAATTTCTTCAATGCTATGTGAGCTAGAATAAGTAGCAAACCATTTAACTGCAACCACATTTAAAGCTTGGACCCTAATAGATGATTATCCACGAGGGATAAAAAAACATGGCTTTTGTAGATATTGGTGGTCAATACTCATCTAAACATACTAAGTAACATGTTTGCACATATATCCCCTGAAGTACCTACACTTATATATATATATATATACATATGCCCTCTAGAGTTGGCCTTTCCATCAATACCCTTCAAAATTGACCAATATTTGCATTGTGTGCCTCTTCATACAGCTGTCATTAATGATTTTCACTGACCTATAAACCCTTAGTTACTTGATCTCAGGAAGGAAGAGATAAAAAGTGTACCTGTTTTAGAACAAAAGATATTGCTAAGCAATATTTGGCAATTTTATGACAATTCCTTTTTTTTTTTTTAGAAAAAAGGAACAAAATTCTAACTGGGACTTTATGAATAAGATTTCATGGTTATAATTGCAATTTTGCTAATAATCATTAACTACTAACATTTGAAGAAGGAAAGTTGATAGAAGCATTATCCATTCAAATTAAAATTATTCTGAAGAGCATTAACAAAAATACCCCAACTTGAGGGTAGAATGTGAGGCAAAATGACTGCCTGTCAGACTAGTGCCTATGACATTTAGGACTTGTCACTATGTTTGTCAAGGACAGACATCTAAAATGTGAGACTTGTCCATATCCATTTAATTTATTTTGCACAATCACTTCACAGCACTATCTTTCTTGTACTAAAGTTCATTTAAGGCGTGCTTATCAAGAACAGAGCGGTAGTACTTTGGATGAAGAAAATTTTTAAATGAGATGAAAATTTTCAAAAGAAAAGAGGAAAAAAGAATCGCAAAGTCTAAACCTCATCAAACATAGCCCCAACATAACTATAAAGTTACCAATACATGTCATCCAAAAAAGAAACTAGCACAACCAGAAACATTAAACTATATGCTTTTGTTACCATAAAAAAAATAAAGGCAAAACTAAGCTCAAGGGTAAGGTACAATAGTGACCTTTTCTTTCTTTTAGTGAAATGATAGGCTAAGCAAAAACAGAATCTGATTAAGATTGTGTGAAGATCAGGAGAGGGAAGTCGAAGAGATGAATGACAGGTCTTGTGTACAGTGTACACCGTTCTTTTAGTGACCAATAAGAGGGGAAAAGATTGAATTGGGTGAAAAGGATCAGAGCTGGTTACTCAAAGTGATGGAAAACATACTTTGTCTAATAATATAGATTCTAAAAATGTTGAAACCCAAATCAATCAATCAAATTGGCTAACCTGCTCGATGAGAAAATACTGTGATTGGATGTTTTGGAGATGATCAACCCATTCCACCAAGCACACAATCCTAGCCAACCCCAATAATTTTCCCAACAAGGACAATTTTCCAAAGTCACCTTGACAAATCAGACATATCAGGGTGACAAATCCTGCGAATAACACATAACGTAGAGAACCAACATAGCAAATATGCTGCCATATATATAGTTTTTATTTTTCCAATCCACAAGATCAAAGATTCAACTTTTTCCAACATGGTAATTTCTTCTAAGATCTTCACTTGCTTGTTTTACACTGACACTTAAGTCGAGCTCAAATCAGTTCCGTTCAAATTCACCTATGAAGACCTAAGAAGTTCATATCTTATTGCTGTCCTTTCTTCCTCTCATCATTGACAAAGTTAGGCATTGGAGGATCACTACCAGAGCCAACTCTGACACCCTTTAGATTCTTTATCTTGCAGAAGTTATCAACTAGGATCAGAACCTTGTCCTCAACATGGCTGCTACATCACTGTCAGCTTGTCTATCGACCTTGGGAACAACAATCCTTGACTCAACTATGGCATATAACACGATATGGACAACACCTTAACTTACACATACATATATTCCACCTAAATACAATAGGAAAATGCAACCACATGCTTCTAAAGGCAATATTTAATGCACAAGGTCAAATTGTGATGAATAGCTAAAATCAAAAGGCAAACATAAAACCAGATCCATAAAAGATAAAACCAGATCCATAAAAGATTCCAATCTTATAAGATATTGATCGATATCGAGTGGATAACTTATTAGTGACAGAAAAAGGAAATGAAGTTACCGTAGACCAGAGACACGGTGATGTTGTCTTAGCTGACCTAACTCCCTTTCTGCTGCTGAAGGTGGCCTCTCCTGATCATCTTGTGCTGGTAAGCCATTTCTTAAAAATCTTCCTCTCAGTAGTGACTGAGAAATCAAAATAGTTAGGCTTCCAACAGGCAAAAAAATGTCCCCATGCTTCATCAGATAGAAGCAAAAATATAATTTTTTGTTAAAGCGTAAACAGTTTAGATCAGTAAATTAAAGAACATAATTAAGGGAAAAAAATGCTTACAGTGTACCATTATTTAGGAAATTCAGAAACAGGTAATCAGCTAAACTAGGTTAATGGATTGATCGTAATAATTTGGCTTATTAACATCAATCGTGAACCTGAGGAAGTGATAGAGTGCTTCTTGTTCAAAAGAAAATGAGATTTCTCATGTCTGCATTAACATCAATATCCAATGGATGACATAACTTAAAGAAAAATATTATTTCCCATTATATGAGTTTTTGTCAGAACAAAGAGCTTTCAAATTTATGCATCATATAATCAATAATGGTTTACCATATCGGTCTCGTAGATTATCCAACAGTAACAAACCAAGATTTAAATCCTTGTAATCAACATACTTATACCTATACCTCCAATACTGTCTTCTCACTTCAGATTGCATCCTCCTATTCATTCATAAAATGGTATGCTTGTTTACTTTTCCTTTGTCTTGCCTCTAACATTAGTGAAACTTGAGAACTTAGATATTTAGTAAATACAACGCATTGCATTCAACTGTGATAGAAATAAAGGTACCCTTAACATCCCAACATCCCAGTCCCAGTAACTTATTCAGACTTGAAAGATGAAGGAAACAAAAACCAGCTTATATTCTTAAAATCAAAAATAAACTCACAGCCAATGGAATATGTGACATGAGATCTAGATTGTAATTTTTGACCACATTAAATCAACAAAAAAAAGGTCTTCAAGAGTTGCATATAGTAGTAACATAAATTTATTAGTTTCTTAGGTATAAGTGGTGATTATAGTCGCACAACTGCTCCTGGTCTTCCACACAAATGATTATCATTAAGAGTATGGACTGAGATTTCCAAATTGCAATAGAAGCTAAGGAGGATTACAAACATGTTTATAGAAGAGATAAAGTCAGGTAATTTTGGAAAATATACATCAATCATTTTAAGATTCTTATATTTCTAAGTGGTCATTAATGAATTCAAAATTATCAAACCACTCACTTGAATGCGATTCCGGTGAGTGAACTCTGAAACTGCCCGATGTTCTGACAATGTCTGGATCTCCCTCTGCCTCTCAGCTGCCATCCTCATGATAAGCTCAAGCCTAGCCTGCCTGCCTCTTAGCCTCAACAACTCTCGTCTGACATGCTCTGGCTGGCCATCCTCATGATCTGTAGCAGACTCATCCCTTTCCCTCCCCCTCTCCCTCTCCTCCCTCCTGCGAGCACGGGCATCTCTCTGCTGCTGGCTGGTCATCTGCATCCACTCTCTCACCAATCTCACCCTCTCCCTTTCTACCTCCCCAAGCCATTCTGCTCTCTGGGTCTCGGTCCGAGGTGACATTCTGGATTCATTGTCTCCAATCCCACTCTCCGTCATCCATCCACGAACAATCTGCCGCACCCTCTCCCTTGCATCTTCGCCAAGGTCAGGAGACTGCTCCCGACTTGACCTGTGATCATCCTCCTCAACCTCCCCTTGTCTTTGTGAAGAGTCCATATTTCCATGAGACCAATTGTCATAACCATTATACTCGCTCTCGCTCGCAGTAACAGAGCCGCCACCAAGCTCCTGCCCTTCAGAGCGGTTCCGGCCGCCTAGTGTAGAAGCTGCTGCGTTGCTCCTCCGCTCTGCCCTTGCGGCAGCGGTCATGTCCTCGAGCTCCCGCCACATCTGCAGGATCGATGACGCGTGGGCAGCCACCGGCCTCTCCGCTATGGCCGACGGCGACCTGGGCGACTCCCTAAGGAAGGAAGGATCGAGCATGGACACCGTGTGGAGGCCGGCGAGGGCCATGAGCTCCGACTCGCGGTTCCGCCGCTCGATGGTGTTGATCATGTCCTCCGCCTGGCGCGCGACCCAGCGGCTAAAAACCCGCGAGTGCCGACGCGCCGCGGCGGACGACTCAGCAAGGTCGTCGCCCTCGAGGTCAGACCTACGGCGCCTGCGGGCGAGCTGGTCGGCCGCCGCTTCGGAGGCCGCACCTCCTTCGTCGTCCTCCTCTCCACCGCCACCGCCAGCGCAGGACGAGGACGACAGCGCGGCTGCGGCGGTCATGCACCCGTCGAGGTGGCCACGAACGAGCTCCTCCAGGCCACGCCGGAATTCCAGATCGGCGTCGTTCTCCCGGAAATCCGCCATTGCCGATGCCCCTCCGAACACCCCCCCTACGCTGAGATCCGACCCTTAATCGATGGTTCTTAGGGTCGCAATCTCTCCGACGCGACCGCAATCAAAGAGAGAAGAAACCCTAATAATAACAATTTGGAGACCAAAATGAGATCACAAAGAGGAGACGACGAAAAGGTTAGGGGAGAGAGAGAGAGAGAAGCGGTAATTTACGAAAACCAATAAAGAAATGGAGAAGAAATTGGAGGGTGAGTTGATATTGTTCATCGCATTCTGTAAATTGCACTCCTCTCATGAGGAACAGCGCTTGTCGGCAATGTTGACAACGGGAGTACGTCTTCTCGGTACGGAGGGTGGTAATATCACCGAGACGCAATGGCAGGATCAGCGACCTCGGTGCGCGGGATGGTCGCCACGTGGATTTGACTCTTCCTCGTTGCAAACAATTCTCAAATTAATTGTATTTATGTATTTGTATGCTTTACAAATCCAAATGTTCATTTCAAGTCTACTTTTTATCGTTTGGGTTCGAATATTATATGATCTTCATTATATAAAAAATGTTATATACTATATGTAATGTAATCTCTTTCTATGAATCACTTAGATTAATGATTCAAAAAGATTGAGAGAGAAATTGTAATCTCTCAATTGTGTCCTCTATAAGATTAAGATGTATTATTTAATCTTTAGTTGTGCTATCTATTTATAGGTGAGAGTAAATGATCTAAAATAAATTATTATGAGAATTTCTCCCATCAAGAACATCCCCTAAAGAATTCTATTATAATATAGATTTTTTTCTATTGAGCAGTATCTGTCATCAGAATTCAATTAGTTCTATTATACATCTTATCCAATTATAAAGGATCACATAAATCTAATATTTTAAAAATTATAATTCAAGTGAAATTGAACTAAAATATATTTATGTCTATTTCACTCGATTATATTGAATCATAGAGTTGGCTGATTGGGCTCTTGAAATGAGTGGAGATTAGGATGATTTTGATATATTTCTATATTATTTATGGATTTTATTATTTACTTTTTGAATCCTCATTAATATAATGATCATCCATATCTATTATTCTGGTTATTATTATTGACATGTGTAGAGGTTGTTAATGTAAGAAGGATATGTATATATAAATATTATGTTATATCAAAATTCGTAATCATAATATGCTATTTTCAAATTATATGTAAAAAATCAAAATATAAATATAAAAAATTTATCTAAAATGTTATTGATATTATTCGTATATAATAATATTTTTAAAAGTTATTGATTGACAGAATATTGTCCACTATCGTCATTTGACATGTCGCCTCCATATGATATCCAAGGTGGAAGGATAAGATGAAGACCACCCTTTACTTGTCTATCCACATGGACAAGGTCTAAGGTAAATTGTTATAGGCTATCATTCCTTTGTCGCTTGCATGAATAAAATGCATTGTTGGATATGGTTAGAGACTACCTCTCTATGGAATATTCCTTATATAAAAGTTTATATTTAACATAATAAAAAGGAAGATCATTTTTTAACCATTTGTATCAACACTCATTTATCTCGAGTTACTAACTTGAACGTTAGAGGAATTGGATCAAAAAAACTCTTTCGACTTTGATCTTCATACAAATAACATATAAGGAATTTAATTTTCATGTCGTCTCCATATGATATCCAAGGTGGAAGGATAAGATGAAGACCACCCTTTACCTGTCTATCCACATGGACAAGGTCTAAGGTAAATTGTTATAGACTATCATTCTTTTGTCGCTTGTGTGAATAAAATGCATTGTCGGATATGGTTAGAGACTATCTCTCTATGGAATATTCCTTATATAAAAGCTTATATTTAACATAATAAAAATGAAGATCATTTTTTAACCATTCGTATCCACACTTATTTATCTCGAGTTACTAACTTGAACGTTAGAGGAATTGGATCAAAAAAACTCTTTCGACTTTGATACAAATAACATATAAGGAATTTAATTTTCACCTTGAAGGTATATTGAATAACCTTACACATATAGGTCTAGACCACAAGCTAACTAGGATGTTAACAATTTTTTTCTATAATAATTATTATCATCAATTAGATCGTAAAGATTGACTATAAGGGCATATATAAATTTTCTCATTTTGCATGAATATATGTATGACAAACTTAAATTTATAATGATAAATATGAAAATCATAGACTTATTGTATATAAAATAATGATTGCAATGCCAACATAAAACAAACAATCAAATAAATAGGAGAGAATTTATATATATATATATATATATAGGTATGAAGAAAGTTACTTTGCAAAAAGTTTGGTGTGGAGATTCTTCTTCTTTACATGGACACCACCAAACAAAAGTTCTTCCCACAATCAATTACGTTTGACTTCATAAGTAACTTTTTTTTTTATATTAAGCCAAGGAAATTGTAACAATTGGATTTGAACCTAATCTTCTTCCTATTTGCTTTCCCTACTTTATCTCTCACCTTTCTTGATCTTTTATGTTTCGGCTACAGTACTCTCAATTGCTGCATGGCCTCATCATGAGCTGTGGAGCCATGTAGGGGGTGCCAATCTATGGCCTTTGGCATCATTTACTATGGAATTTGACTTTTTTTTTTCTTTTTAGTGGAACATAAAAAAACCCTTATCAACACTATGACTAATAAAATAGGACTGAAAAATAAAAAATCTTCTCTTTGTGCATATATTTTCCATCTTCATACGGAAGGAAAGATATAAACCTTTTTTTTCTTCCCATTTGGTTAGGGGGTAAAAAACAATAATATATATATATATATATGTAAATTGGTTAACTCCAATAATGTCTTTGACCAAAATGATCATACAATACAATATGATAACTGTGACATATTTCACAAAAAAAATAATAATAATAAAGGTGTGGGACAACATTCAGTCCTCAAATCATTATAATGAAAGCTCACCACACCAACAAGGTGCATTCCATGTGCCATTTTCTTGAGCTCATCATCCCAGGTTTCTGCTAAGCAGGATGAAGTTGATTGATACCAGCTTCTCAGGTTGTCATTGGTGAAAGATGTCTTACCATAAAATTTTGGATTCTGTGCATGACATTTCCATCAACGCATACATACTCTGAAGAAAAACAAAATGCAGCTTCTGACTGGAATTGTGATTGTCCATTTGTTAGATGAGCAAATGTTGTTGTAGGGTTCTATTGGACAGTATCATACAATGGAGAAGGTGAGGTAATATGGTGGTAGGTGATGAGTGGTGCCCATGGAAAGGTCTCCTTCCCACCCACTAGAAACAAAAATTAGATATATGGGTTGAGGGTTGGACTGATTGATGTGCTATTGGAGTAGTAGGATAAGTCATTGCTTGCATTCTCTTAAGGCAAAGAAGCTGTACTGTCTGAATATTATCTAACACCAACAAAATTTGCACTTGAGTCCCAATAATTATTATTAAAAACTATATATATATATATAATTCGTATCGGGTTAGAAAATACATCTTCAACACTTTATTAAAGACTTTTAGGTGATATGATATCTAATATGGAATGATATCGTAGTCATTAGTATTTAAAAGATATTCGATTTAGCAAGACGATAAAATCTTTTTCGGAGAGTTTTATTTGGCAAAAAAAATCCCTATTTTGATTTATTTTTATTGCTCCAAATGCCTCTTTCATCAAAAAAGAATATCATGTGAGTTTCAAACTCCTTTGACCTAACCATCATAAGACTGCTAGATAAGCTTAGGAAATATCAACCAATCTCACAATCAATCACATTCCCATGTCGGTGTTGAATACAAACTCCAAAGCTTTCCGTTCCATCTCACTATCGATTTCACTATCATTGTCTCTCACCATTTGATACCTCCTATAAGAGTTTCTTTTTCTAGTTCGACAAATGTATTATGTCAATTTATAATAAGTGAGATTCCTATCGATATTTTAATGATTCAAATTCTACTCATTAAAATTCAAAATAATTAAATCTTTTGTCACGGTCTCTCAAAATTATAATATAAAGTTACATATTATAAAATTAGAGATAATATGCTGTTGGATTAAAAAGACAGGAGAGCTTCACCTTGCTAAGAGGTGCTATGCTCTCTCAATCCTTCTTCTCTGCATGACTAAAATTATATTTGAAAATATATTTATATTTTTAATATGTATTTGAAGAAAGGTATTTGAGTGAATATCCAGTTGTAGAATACTTTGAGAGCTTGATATACAATATATGAAAATTATATTTTAAATTTGTATTTACCTAAGTGTCACTTTGGTAAAATTATATCTCAAAAGTTCATCGTATATTATATGATAAATTTATCATTCTCACATTTTTAGTATTTACTCAAAAATAAATACATATTATAGATACAAGCACGTAATCTTATACAAAACTTTGTATGGCTAGATATATAATAAATAAATAAATATAAACATATATATGAATATAAAATAATCTTTAAAAATAAATAAATAAAATTTCAGACTTGTGAGAGAATAGATGATAACAAAAATCCAGAGAATGAAAGAGAAAACAAAGATTAGAGTTTCTATTATACAATGACAATATTATAATTTTAAATAATATCATAGGATATTTTAGAAATTTAAAAAACTATATTAGCATCGTGTAAATAATGTCGAAATGCATTAGACATTCTCACTACAACATTGAGCAAATACTTAAATGCTAACTACCTTAAGGTAGTGTTAAATGTGATTTTAAAAAAATTATCAAAAATCACTTCATATTTAAAATGTACATCGGCCCTCCATACACCCTAAGATAGCTCTGCTTTATTCTTCACAAGCAGTAGGAGGTTTTAATTAGGGATTGCTTAATTAAAACCAAGGGATTGCTTAATCCCTTAGGGATAGCTTAATCCTGTGTCTTCTACTCTAGTTATCCACTAACCCATCAGCCATATCTTCCAGTTAATAGGTGAGAACAGTGAATTCATATCATCATCATATGAGTCATCTTCTCTCATGCACCCTGTTGTTTTCTGACTGAATCATATGAGACAGAAGGCAGCAATACATTATTTTATCTGCCTTCTCCAGATTAGGTTGGCCATGGCTCAATTGGCTTCTCACTGTCTTATGCAGATATTGTTTGTAATGCATGAAATGACATGTATTATTCATCAACCATATGATATGCTTAATACTTTACACCCCTCAAGATAGAATGTCATGACATGCCCCCTAAAGCCAAAAGCAAACATTCCACTTGGTAAAAGGGGTGTGGAGGAGGACAAGTCACAGAGTTGTTGGCACTGCTGCTAAAGAAACTCGAAGGAGGTACCACTGTATCATTCTAATTAATGTGTGCAATAATTTTTGTTTTTGATTCATTTCTTTCTTTACTTGTTCTTCCACTACCTAATCTTCTACATTATAATGCTGAAGCATGTGGATATACTAATAAATTCAAGTGATGAAGATAAAAGAAACCAAGTTAAAAGACAGCAATAGCAACATGACAACATCCAGCTGCAATCCATGGATAGATAAGAGAGACATGGCAGGAGGCTCAACATCTTTTCTGGAACCTCAGGGCCTGCTCTTGAATGGGAGTGCCCTGATCACAACCTGGTGGTACATGGCAGCAAGAGCAGCTCCGATGAATGGTCCAACCCAGAAGATCCACTGAGAACAAAGACGACAGTTTGATAGATGTCCACAGCTTACTTAGTCAAAGAACAGAGAGAATTCGATCACTTCCCTCAAGACTTACGTGGTCATCCCAAGCATGGTCTTTATTGTAGATGACGGCAGCTCCAAGGCTTCTTGCGGGATTGATGCCAGTGCCGGTAATGGGGATGGTGGCCAAGTGAACCAGGAAAACTGCAAAACCAATGGGCAAGGGAGCGAGTATCTGCACCAATTCGTAGGATTACTTAGCTCCACACCACAAAACACTAAGCAGCCATGGAAAATTATGGACGTTGATCGAAGAAACAAGGTTGCAGAGTATCTGTATTTGTCAGTGTCAAACCTCTAAATGCTGTAGGTTCAGCAAAAGAGAAGGAGAATGGTGCAATCGTAAGTAGATAGAAGAAAAGGAAGGTGGAAGTTGAGGGACTGCTTACGGGCACATGAGAGTCCCTAGCGTTCCTCTTGGCATCAGTGGCAGAGAAGACGGTGTAGACAAGAATGAAGGTGCCCACGATCTCAGCACCCAAGCCATCACCCTTGGTGTAGCCAGCGGCCACCACGTTTGCGCCACCACCGTTGCTCTCGTAGAGCCCCTTCCGAAACCCCTTCACCACACCAGCACCGCAGATGGCACCCAGGCACTGCATCACCATGTAGAACAGCGCCCTGGTGAGGGAGAGCTTCCTTGCCAGGAACAGCCCGAAGGTCACCGCCGGGTTGATATGTCCTCCTGAAAATTCAGCGAAGTCAAGATCTGTTCAGAGACGAACACGAGAGCAGGAACCGGCTTCATCTTCACCTGAGATCCCAGCGGTACAGTAGACCAAGGCGAAGATCATGCCACCGAAGGCCCAGGCGATGCCTTGGATGCCCACCGTGGAGCACTTGGTGTCGGACTTGACCACGCCCATGACGGTGAGGATGGTGATGTAGAGGAAAAGGAAGGTGGCCACGAACTCGGCTATGCCAGCCCTGTAGAAGGACCATGAGCTGAGCTCCCCTGGCTCGAACAGTGGAGCTGGTGGTGGCTCCTTGTAGTCCTTGTCCTGGCTCTGTGCAGCTGTCCCTATAGGCTGCCTCTCCGAGAACCTGTTTGCTCCCAGTCTCACATCCTCCTCCTTCCCCTCCATCTCTCACAGGGACACTGATCTCCAAGGTCTTGATCCTGTGCAGAGGGTAAGCTGGGGCTCTATATAGATGTACACAAAGAGAGATAGAGAGAGAAAGAAGAAAAGGTGTTATGGGTTAATGGTGGCTTCACATGACATATTATTCTCTTGATATAGGGTTAGGCACTAAAGACAAGACAATGCTGGATTATTTAGGACTGTAGCTTCTATCCAATTCTCTTTCTTCTTAGAATGAACATAGAGACTATGCATAGTTTCTCACCTTGTGGAACTGCTGGTAACCCTACTTGACCTAATAATCTTCATGCTTTCTTCTGCTTTACTCTTCATCCTTTTCCACTGCAGCAGACTTCTTTAGGCAATTGCTGCTGCAACATTGCAGCTTTCCACCATATGGGATGGGCTGGCTGCCACCAGTGGGTGGGTGGTTCTGAGATGCAGAGGAGAGCAGAGAGCAACTATAGAGGACCTCACACTGCACTGCCATTGGCCTGTTGGTGGCTGCATCAGTAAGGTTCATCCACTTTGCCTGTTTCCTTTTGGTTGTGGCACTGTCATATCTTCAGTAGATTTTGCACTCAACTGTGATTATGAACCTTGCATCCACTAATACATAAAATGCTCATTAAGGTAAGATATGGTGTAATTTTGTATTTCCTAATTGTCCTTTGATGAGAAATTATTTGGAGGATAAGAAATTCAAGTTTTATGATTTTTTTTTTGAAATTTCAAGATTAATTACTCTATAAATACTTTATGTATATCGAGATCTTAGTGCGAGATACGAAGGAAAAGTTGGAGTTTAGCTTAACTCGATAAAATTTTACTTTATTTTTTCTCTTACAAGAAAAAAATTTGACAAAGAACATCGAATCATGTAAATCGTGGGTATATTATTTTCTGAGTTTATGTTTTATTATCGAGTATCTTAATTATTTTTATAATATCAAAGTCCTCATCTGATACAAATTACAAAAATAAAGAAAACTATCACAAGCTGATCTTAAGTTTTGGTTTTCTTGTAGAGTACAAATCATAACACAGCAATCAATGATGCATCACACAAATCTCACAATACAGATGGAGTACAATTTTTCTTGGTAATAGCTAATTATATGAATGAAATCATTCACTTAAATTAGGGGTAAAAGGACAGTCAGCTAAAGTATATGACTCATAACCACCGGTAGTAAATCCACATAGAATCCATTATTTATGGAACTCATCGTTTGACCGCAAGCATACCTCAAACTTGCATCACCACCACTTGCGTTCTTCTCGTTGAGCCAACCACTCCCGGCACGATGCAGTGGCCTGTGAGTGATGTCTGTGCGCTTCCATCGGAGTTTGTGGAGGTGAATACAGATTCTCCATTTGTGTCTTTCTTCACTGACCATGAGTTGGAGTAATATATTTGGTATCACTTCAGATGAGACACTGCTTCCCAAGAACCCTACATGCCTCTCTCTCTCTCTCTCTCTCTCGAGATATATATATATATATATATATATAACAGCAAACTTAACAAAAGAATGAATTTCAAAGAACATAACCTATATTTTATTTTGGTTATCACAATAAGAAAACCTAGAAAACCTATTTGAAAATATTATAAATGATCTAAATAGACTCATAAAATCAACCAAGCTAATGATACGTGTAAAAATATGATATTATAATAATATATAAGTAATGATAACCAAAGAGGCACAATATGATATCGTTCATAGTATTTTTCAATAATATTTATAATATTTTTAGTATATCAATAAAATACTATTAACGCTATTGAAAAATACTATGAACAAATTACATGAAAATACTATAGTAATTAAAAATTGATAAAAAAAATTGAGTGAAAAATTTTAAGAAAAAACTTTTGATGATGTGATCTCTTGAGCCACTATGATCACCAAACCTTGTATTTTTAAGTGTTTTGGTAGTATGATTAGGCATTGTTAAACACTATTATGTATTATTTCTATCCTCTTAGGAAAAAAAATCATGAATTAGCAATTATTTTAATTCAACATATACAATTTGATTTTCTTTCAAAAAATATGTGGAGAAGAATTTGATCTTCACTATGTGCATGTGTAGTCCACAACAAATCTAAAGCAAAATAGTCAAAAACTATTATCCTTGATAAGAACTAATTATCTTCGTGAATGTAAGATCGAATCCTATTTGGGAAGATGTCTAAACATGAATTCTTTGGAGGGTATCATCATGCTCGATCATTCATACGATTCAATCATATAGTTTTATTATTTTTATAAATCAAAATGAATCATCAAGGATGATAGGAGTGAGTGAATGGAATGCATGATTTTGGAGGAATCTTATGACTTTGCTATACATCTACATTGATACGATACATATTTAGTAATATACCGAAGAAAAAGATAGATTGTATAGCTTTTATGTGTATCATGCAGTGGATCCGTAATCTCTCTAGATCACCCCAGACATTATTTTTCTTGGAAGGGAATTTATGTCTAATATCATAGAAAATTTTCCTACCTTATTTCATGATCATAATGTACACATCTTCCTTTCCTATGACTGAACCTACTGACACTATAAATGCAATACCAAATCTCTGCCGCAAACCACAACACACCATTCCTCTCTCTCTCTCTCTCTCTCTCTCTCTCTCTCTCTCTCTCTCTCTCTCTCTTCCTATCTGTCTATGGATGCAGTATGTTAAGCTCTTTGGAAGATAGAAGATCATTTTTTTTCTGATGGGAGATCTGGGATCGGACTCTGAACCTCGTGCTTATATAAAATAAAGGAAGCATGAGGTTCAAGTCCAATCCCAGACTTCCCACACAAAAAAAAAAAAAAAAAAAATGAAAAAAAAAGATTTATATATATAACCCAAACCCAACCCTCCCCAAAAAAAAAAAAAAAAAAAAAAAAAATGAAGAAAGAAGATTTCTATATATATTGAATATATATATATATATATTGAAAATATTTAGAGAGATAAATTTTCTATTTTCAAATTTTGGAAGGATAGATATGTAAAGAATAAGTTTATATAGGCTACGCGAACTCTCTCTCGCTCTCCTCCAGAAGAGTAGAATGTGGGGACGTAGGAACTTTCGGTACCGCTAATCTCTCCCCATCTCTGTCTGAGATATATAGGTGGCAGCTTAATCGGTGGCTTCTTAATCCAGGGAAGGGAGAAGCGCAAAGGATCCGAGATGGGAGAGCGACACTCGACGATGTCGAAGATGGAGAACGTGCGGGAGGCGGCCGACGAGAATGAGGTCCTCTCACCGCCCGTGTTGAAGAGGCCCAAGGAGTCCAAAGCTGTGATGGGGAGTACGGCTTCTGCTCTCTCTCTCTCTCTCTCTCTCTCTCTTCTTCGTCCCTCTTCCTGCATCACCTTTTCTGCTTTGCTTGCAGATTCTTGTTCAGAGAAGGGCATGGGAGGAGGATCAGCTGACAGAGGTTGGAATCTGACAACTTCTGAAACGTAGCAGCTAAAGCCTGTGGTCTCTTGGTGGATTCTCTTATGCATTTGATAGCTGTGGTGGGTGTGCAGATGCTCTACTGGCGCAGGTGGAGACTGACAAGAGGATTTCTTTGATCAGAGCATGGAGCGAAGGTGAAAAGACCAAAGCTGACAACAAGTAAGAGATCAGTAATTAGCATTTGACGATCATGATTCTGGATCGGAGATGATCATTGGTGCTATATCTATTCCATTTGATCGTTATCGTTGAAGTGCCAAACAGGGCTCAGAGGAAGATGTCATCCATTCTATCATGGGAGAACACGAAGATGGCAACCATCGAGGCTGAGATAAAAAAGAATGAGGTAAATGGCCTTTCAAATGAATGTTTGCATCTATTCAACCAAAAAGAAACGAGAAAGAAAGCCAGCATGAGCTTCTGAGCATTCACTCGAGGCGCATAGCAGACTAATGTTTTGTGTGTCAATCGAATTTGGAATCGTCACTACGTTAAATTATGTCCTTGAAAAGGTGTTAACTAAGCACAACAAATGGAGCATAACGTCGTTCGTTGTTGCTATGATTTTTGATGTGTTATCGTGGCTCGAGAGAGAATGAATGAATGAATGAATGAGCAGGAGAGGCTGGAGAAGAAGAAGGCGGATTCCGAAGAGAAGGCGAAGAACAAGATCGCCATGATCCACAAGGAAGCGGAGGAGAGGAGGGCGATGGTGGAGTCGAAGCACGGGGAGGAGCTCCTCAGAGCGGAGGCTGTTGCCAAGTATCATTCCACCGGACACACCCCGAAGAAGGGAGCGGGATGCTTCAGCTCCTTTAGCCCCTAAAGAGAGAGAGAGAGAGAGAGAGAGAGAGAAATAAAATGTAATCCGTTGTCCAATGTGGCGAGGAGATCTGCCGGTGTTGCTGTCGTAGTAAGCAACAGATTCAGGTTTTGACATGTTAAGCCTACATAATCCATACTGGGAATCAATTCTGCTTCATGTTAAAACTCAGCAATATTTTCCTATAAATTCTGTTGCTGCAACTCATCGAGCAATCGAAGAAGAAGAAGAAGAGGAAGGACAACGATAACAGGAACATGAACAAGACCACAAAACAAGAAACAAGAACAAGAAGAATAATAAAATTAGGGTGGGGGAATATAAGAGAGAGGTAAAAATAAAAATGGATAAACTGAGACAATAACTAATGAAAATGGACAAATTGCAAAGGCGACAGTACGTAGGAGCAATGTGCAATTTCCCTGAATAATGAACTATGAAATAGAGATCTAACTTGATCAGATTGAAGACTTCCTGAATAGAACCATGAGCACATTAAAAGGATATTAGTACAACAAGCAATAACAATAATGATTACTGCCAGTCTTTCCAAGAAATTAATCCTTTGGATTCATGCAATGGAGTTTTCCTTCTTTAACATGTACAAGAATATTGAAAGAAATTAACAAAGAATAAATGATCCAAAAGAAATCCAGCAAGCTTCAGCTTTTTTAACGAGGTCCAGGTTAGGCTGATCTCTGCAAGAAGATTATAAAACCTGACACTTGAGCTTTTACCGCACGATGAGTTCTGTATATGTAGCTCTTCATAGAATTTGCCATTCATCTTCGTGGACCTGACCACCAATGTCACTGAAGTTTTCCACAGAGGTATCATCTATTCCTCTGTTGTGATCTGTACCTACATGGCAGGGAATTGGTTTTGCAGGCTGAAGATTTCGGACAACAGTAAATAATGGTGCTCCATTTGAGCTGTCTGCAAGCTGAGAAGCACGGGAACAGAAGTCTTCAAAATCACCTGCATTATTTAACAAATCAAGTGTATGAAACCTGCTAAATGATACTTGGAGAAACCCTCTAATAGAAGATCAACTAACCTTTATCCCTGCAGTAAAATCCAATGGCCAATGATGGGTCTATCATGTCAAATGGCAGGTGTCGCACAGTGCTGGAACCAATTAGCAACAGTAAACAAAGGAAAAAAAGATAACTAATGAAAAAGCAAGAAGCAACTATGTATCAACGTCAGCAGCCTAAATTTCTTTATGTAGGTGAAACAGCAAACCTGCAGTGATATGAAGTACAATCAGCTTCTGAATCATCCCTCCTGATATCAACAGCCTATTCCATTCATAGTTAATTATTCAGTGAGCCCCAGAGGCTTGAATGAACATCTAGTTTACAATTGCAAAATTGAGTACAAGAAGGCAAAAGGGTGAAAACTATATCACTAACAGCATTATAGTAGGGCTACTCCCAAAGGAAAAATAAGGATAACATAACACAGAGTTCGGAGACTTAAGTCACATGCTCATCTGATGCACTGGAGAAAACCATTTCCATAAAAACCTCTGAGCATAGAAAAATGCCTACCAGAAGCAAGAAATGCAATGGGCTTAGAGACTATTGTTTAAAACAGTTATCAACTAGGTTTTGGAGTTTTAGCCCAAGGAACTGGAAATACAGAAGGATCACATATAATTAAGAAGTAGTAAGCAAATCAGAGATACAAATTATGACATGTTTAAGTGTTACAGATTTATGCTCGGAGTTCTAGGCATGGTTATGTGATTTGCAAAAATCTTTTAGGCATGGTTCAAGCTGTTGTAAGTTCATACCTCCATGCTTGGCCACCTTCACATGGAACAATTAAGGGGAAGAAAAATATAATCTTGATATGTATATGTTGTCAGCTACAAGATTACATAATTTTTTCATGTCACATCCCAGAAGAAACATATCAGGATCGCATCCAAACAACAATTTCAAGCACAAGGGTTTTTGCGCTTTTACTGATGATGTGGAAACTTAATCATATACTACTAGCTAACAGGGTTGTTTTACATCACAACTACACATCTGATGAGAATGATGATGGAAACTTCTTTACCGGTTGAACTTCGTGAGGATCCAAGTACAATGCCTTGTCATCTTGCACGCCAACAATATAAGTTGAGGCCCCAGGTTTTCCACCTAAAATGCCCACACTTTGTGGAAATGTAAATGTTTCCCAAAGCAAAGGAATGTACCTGCAAGAAGTATGGCTTACTAAGTAGCATATATTGGACTTCCAATAAATTTAACTTCAACAGATCATGCATTTGTAAGAAAATTGAAAAAAAAATTCAACTATGTACAGAGTGCTATTTCTTATAGAAGAGCCCCGCCGCACCGAAAAAGAGAAAAAAATCAGTTGTATGCAATTAGTAATAACACATCTAACAATCAAGAAAATCACATCATTTGATGTGATTTGGTTTTTCAGCAGAAGCAAAGTATTACTATAGGTAAAAAGACTCGGGGGAAGAGAGAGAGAGAGAGAGAGAGAGAGAGAGACATTTTTGATGTTTTTGCTAATATCTCATTACCTGAGGCCAGACTTGTTTTGAAAAGGTTTCTTTCATAGATTAATGCTATAGAATTCAATGTTATAAAAAAGCCTCACCGGTGAATGCCCTAGCTCTTACAACATTAGATGTCAAAGTAAGATCCATAAGATAATAAGAGCACCTAACAGAAAAGATACTGCTGCATCACTATGCTATCCAAGGAAGATTAAGTTCTTCTAGTTTACCTAGGGTTGATTTTTTCTAGTCCAAGAACCAAAGGAACCAACAAAAGAATAGGTGCCCATTCTAGTTGTCCCTTGCTAAAATCCGAACCGAGTTTTGCAGCAACTTCAATACAGACAACTGGAGCTCCACCTTGTTCCCCATCTTCATCACCTGAAACAATATACAGAACCATGGGCAAGCTTTCTTTACATTTGTCATGTTCAGCTTGCTCTTCGTTAGCACGAGCAAGGGTTTCCCAGGTTCGGCATATGGCATAAGGACCCAACCATGATCCAGCAGCTAAACCATAACCCCTCCCGGCTTGAAGCAGATTGTGGATTGAAAAGGCACATGTGCTTGAGTCACCAAAAAGATGCAGAACTTCAACATACTGAAGATCATATGGCTGCAAAATCAGCAGCAAATAGAAGCATTCATATATAACAAATATACAAGATTCATCACTACAGATAAGAAATTTCTTTTTTTCTTTAAATCTTTCCGTAAGCACTAAAAGAACTCGTGGATAAATCAACTCACCTTCTGCAAAGGTTTCCTCCAGGATCTCCCCAAATGATGATGAATCAAAGCCTGTTGGCAATTTTTAACTAACAACATAAGCACACATCACTAGTTTTATTAGATGGAAAATGTTAATAAATGGAATTTATACCTGAGCAACAAGCATCTGGCTACTTCTGATCATACATCCCCAGTTGACATCACATGTGAACTTTGATTCACCAATGGGTTCAAAACCTACAGAAAATTCACAATGGAAGAGCTTAGATTGTCTTTTACAAGTAGAATCACTAGAAAGCCTCTCGCCTGACAAATTTATAAGATAGCCACTTTGGTAAATTGACCTTTCCGGTATGTGATCCAAATTCTCGATGAGAAATCTTCTAGAAAAGCAGTATAACTATTGCCAGGATCAGAACATTGTGATGATTCCTCAAGTGATAGTTTGTAACACTTGCCAAGAAACCATATTTGACTGGTCATGCTCAAATTGTCAAATCTGCTTGTCCCAAGTATACGCTCTTGAAGCCTCTTCATTGAGCCACTGGTCACAACCTTCCTCACAGCTGTAGTCCAGCCATAGCTTCTGGATTTCGTGGGCTTCTTTTCAACTGAAAATGAATCAGAGCGTCTTTCGAAGATTGACAAAGTGGATGTGAAGAAGCTTGTCAAGAAAGAAGCCTTTAAAGACTTATTTTCAATAGCCTTTTGTTCTGAATTTGTAGCTACGGGTTCTCTATCTGCTGAATCATCTGAGTCTCCTGCAGGAAATTTGGAATCCACAGTTCTCTCAGGCAAGGCCGTCATTACCTAGACACCAACCACACACCACATTTTTCATACCAACAAAAGCTTGGCATAAAGGGAGGCATCTACATCAAAATGACGTAAAAAAAGAGAAAGAATGAACAAAAGAAGATCAAGTTAATGGCATCGATGGAATTAGAAACTTGTATGTCAAGTTCACTACAATATAATAAACAAATAATGCATTATATCAAGAAGAATGGCTTCCGAATATTTGTATTTTGTGGGCATTGAATCATCGGACAGAAAAAAAGGAACTCTCTTCCATACAAAGCCAAGTGACAGGAGAAAAAGACCCATCAAATAAGCACCAAAATTTAGCAACAATGCACAAAGAAAATCAACTAGTTTGATTACATATAGGTAATGGATAGGGACTATCAAATGACGTAGCGCAAAGAATAAACTCTTTTTGCAAGAAAAAGAGAAATAGAAATGAGGTAAACAGGATCAGGCATTGTTACAGATTAGTTGTGATGCAACAACATGAACAAATTAATCCAAAAGGTGAATACACATAAGATCATTAGGCTGTACAATGAAATAATAGAAATGGCAAAGAACAGAAATCCGGTATATCAAAATTAGTATGGGCTCAAGCTGGTTCGTTCAATTCATAGATGCTGGCTGATCAAATGAGAGAAATGAAGTCCAGATACCTTGAACAGAATCCATAAACCATGCCAGGCAGGTAATAAACACTCCGGCAATAAAGTTTTTGGTTGCCTAGTGATAGGGCATATTCTAGTACCATTCGCGCGACAACAGTCAGCAGCCACGTCAATGCCATCGCGGAGCCTCAGGGTTGATATGGTGCACTGCATCGATGCGATACCTCGGACTCTAATGGGATAGCCACCTACTCTCGCGCTATCCGAGGCCGTACAAGACGGCGCTACATATATAGAGCCGCTCCGAAAAGCTTGGAACGGCACCGCACGATGCCGATCCATGCAGATCGGTCAGCGCCCGCACGGAAGGTACGAGCCGATCGCCCGAGGAGTTGATGGTCATTGATAGACCATGTACGACCGACCTTCGTTCGCAGGTATAAAAGCCAACCTCCTGACCAGCGTCAGGGGTAGGACTTCGAACACCTCAACTCTCCCTAACTCCACTCAATACTGACTTAAGCTTCGGAGCGGTCGAGTCGGGAAATCCCCCTCGCAACCTCAGCCTGTGTGTAGGAACTCGATGACGAAGTAGCAACCCGACAAGGGAGGAAGAGAAACTCCTTGCTCTACCTTGGATCGATTCAGGAAATGAAGCCTGGACTCGACCTGACGCCGACCACCCCAGTTCGAGCAGCCACGTAGGCGAAATTTCTATTCATCTTACCATTTAATAACTTATAATCAGATCTTATTAAAGAAATATTTGCTACTTGACAATTTTCAACAGACTTTCCAAGTACTTCAAGTACTTAAATACTATTTAATAGATGAAAATAGGAGGATTTATAATCTCGATCCATGCAGTAACATCATTTTGAATCCAGGCTCTGCGCACTCGGGATCAGACCAAGCCATGCTAATCCATCGACCACGGCATAAGGTTCCCCAACATTTTTTATGCTAGAAAGAGGGCCTGATGTCGAAAGAGCGTCCACCACCGAACAACCCCAACGAACGCCCTGGCGAGAAGGGCAGCTCCCCACTCTCTCGCATATGGACGGAAGCGCCTCAGGTCAGACTCCGGAGCGCTATTGGCCTTTATTAAACGACCCCGGGCTCTTGCCTCCCAGGGCTGGCACGAGGCAGCTGGTCATCTCTACCGAGGCGTTCCTCAATCTCACCCACCAGGTGCATGCGTTAGCTAGGATGATGCAGACTTTCGCACCCCTCATACCCCAGCTAGCTCAGCAGACGGTTCCCCTCTTATGGTCGTTGTCCGTGATCCAACCTACGCTTATCCCTACACCTCACGATGCCACCCCGATCAACCAACCACCTCTGGCTCCAAATGCCCACCCCCCAACCAGGGAGCAATCGGGACACCCGAGGCCAACAGCAGAGCGCAACGCCCCCGTGCCCAACCACATTGCCTTGACCTTCCCCGAAGCCAACACCCTGTCGTCCGACTCGACGGATGACTCGTTTCAGGCTCAGTTATGGTTGGTAAATCGATATCTGGACGAGGTTCAAGGGAAATTCCATAAATCCGAGGAGCTCGGGGAAGGTACCTCGGTTGGGTCCCCCTTTGCCTAAGAAATTCAGGACAAGCCTATCCCCCTCAACTTCCGCCTTCTAACGCTGGAGGCCTGTGATGGTGGCTCTAATCCAGCGGAGCACGTTACCACCTTCCGAGCCCATATGACCTATATGGCACTTCCGACGCTCTGATGTGTCGGGCATTTCCTACCACCCTCCGAAGCTCTGCTCAGATGAGGTATAACCGATTGAGGTCATCCTCGGTCTCGTCTTTTAATCAGCTTGCAAGGGAACTCGAGCTTCACTTCCTAGCCAGCGCGCGACCTAAACCGTCCACGACCATGCTCCTCGAGATAAGGCAGAAGGACGAATCCCTCAACCTCTTCGTCGCCCGCTTCGCTACTGAGATCCGAGGGGTTCTAGATGCCCCTCTTTGGTTATGCAGGTGTTCCTGACGAGCCTACGACCTTCAAGGTTCTTTTGGTCGCTGGTCGAGAGGCCACCAACGACCTTTCCCGAGATGCTCCAACGGGCCAACCAGTATGTTGCTGCTGAGGCACTGGTGGCAAGAAAGCACAAGAGGCCCCGTCAGGAGCTACCCATGTGAGCAAATCTGGGAAAGAAGAAGGCCCGCCATGGCGAGGCCGGAAGTAGATGAGGAGGAACTCAAGGTGTGCAGATGAAAAAAAAAAAGAGGAGGAACTCAAGCACATGGCCAGTCATGTACCTGAGTTATGAATCTCGGCCAAACAGTACTCAAGTCATGCACCTCGGCCAAATAGTGCCCAAGTCGTGCACCTCGGCCAAACAATGCCCGAGTCGTGCACCTCGACCAAATAATGCCCCAGCCATGCACCTCGGCTAAACAGTACCCAAGCCATGCACCTCGGCCAAACAGTGTTGTCATGCACCTTGGCTAAACAGTACCCGAGTCATGTACCTCGACCAAACAATGCCCGAGTTGTGCACCTCGACCACATAGTGTCCGAGTCATGCACCTCAGCCAAATAGTGCCCAAGTCATGCACCTCGGCCAAACAATGCCCGAGTTGTGCACCTCGACCAACCTCGGCCAAACAGTGTCCGAATGATGCACCTCGGCCAAACAATGCCCTAGTCGTGCACCTTGGCCAAACAGTGCCCGAGTCATGCACCTCAACCAAACAGTGTACGAGTCGTGCACCTCGACCAAACAGTGCCCGAGTGGTGCACCTCAGCTAAACAGTGTATGAGCTGTGCATCTCAACCAAACAATGCCCAAGTTGTGCATCTCGGCCAAACAGTGCCCGAGTCATGCACCACGGCCAAAGAGTGTCCGGGTCGTGCACCTAGACCAAACAGTGCTCGAGTTATACACCTCGGCCAAACAGTATCCAAGTCGTGCACCTCAGCTAAACAATGTTCGAATTGTGCACCTCGGCCAAACAATGTCCAAGTTGTGCACCTCAGCCAAACAATGCTTGAGTCTTGCCCGAGTTGTGCACCTTGGCCAAACAGTGTCCGAGTCGTGCACTTTGGCCAAATAATGTCCGAGTCGTGCACCTCGCCCAAATAGTGTTCGAGTTGTGCAACTCGCCCAAACAGTGCCCGAGTTGTGCACCTCGGTCAAATAATGTCCGAGTCACGTCTCGACCAGTCCAATGTCCGAGTCACGTCTCGACCAGTCCAATGCTCGAGCTATGCCTCGCAGCCAATCTAATGTCCGAGTTGCATCTCGGCTAGCCCAATGCCCGAGCCACGCCTCGCGGCCAGTCCAATGTCCGAGTCGCATCTCGGCCAATCCAATGCCCGAGCCACGCCTCGCAACCAGTCCAATGTCTAAGTCACATCTTGGCCAGCCCAATGCCCGAACCACGCCTCGTGACTAATCCGATGCCCGAGCCACGCCTCGCGGCCAGTCCAATGTCCGAGGCACGTCTCGGCCAATCCAATGCCCGAGCTACACCTAGTGGCCAGTCCAATATCCGAGTCACGTCTTGGCCAGTTCAATGCCCGAGTAATGTTGCTCAGCCAAACCTGTTCCCAAGCAGTGTTGTTCGGCCAGTCCAATGCCCGAGCTACACCTAATGGCCAGTCCAATATCCGAGTCACGTCTCGGCCAATTCGATGCCCGAGTAATGTTGCTCGGCCAAACCTGTGCCCAAGCAGTGTTGTTCAGCCAGTCCTATGCCCGAGTAATGTCGCTCGGCTAGCCCAGTGCCCGAGTAGTGTGCTCGACCAAATCTATGCCCGAGCAATGTTGCTCGGCCAATCCTGCGCCCAAGCAGTATTGGTCCACTAATCCTGCGCCCGAGTAGTGTTGCTCGGCCAGCCCCATCCTCGAGTTATGTCGCTCGACCAGTCCAGCTCCCGAATAGAAGCTCTCAGTCAACCTACGACCGAACCACCAATCCTAGCACGACGGTCGACCCAGCCAGCAAAAGGCACCAAGCCATGTCCCGAGCCTCTCTACGAGGAAACCGGGGCACGCCTCTTTGGGGAGGGGAGAGAATGATATGGCATATTCTGGTACCACCCCCATGACAACAGTTAGCAGCCATGTTAGCGCCAATGTAGAGCCTCAAGGCTGATGCGATGCACTGCATCGACACGACACCTCGGACTGCGATGGGATGACCACCTGCTCCCACACTGTCTGAGGTCGTATAAGACGACGCCGTATAGTACAAAGAGGCTCCGGAAAGCTCGTAACGATGCCACACAGTGCCGATCCGTGCAAATCGATTGGTGCCTACACGGAAGGTACAAGTCGACCACCCGAGGAGTCGACGACCATTAACAAACCATGTACGATCGAGGCTGCTCGACCAACATCAAGGGTCGGACTTCGAACCTCAACTCCCCCTAACTCCACTCAACATTGACTTGAGCTTCGGGGGGATTGAGTCGGGAAATCCCCCTCCCGACCTCGGCCTGTGTGTAGGAACTCAACGACAAAGCAGCAACCCAACAGGGGAGGAAGAGAAACTCCTTGCTCTACCTTGGATCGATTCTGGAGATGAAGCCTGGACCTGACCTGACGCTGACCACCTCAATTCAAGCAGCCACGTGGGCGGCTCTGCGCACTCGGGATCAGACCAAGCCGTGCTGATCCATCAGCCACGGTATAAGGTTCCCCAACACCTAGGGATCATTAAACATTAACAAATCTACTAGAACTGGTATGAAAGCACAAGAATCAAATAGTGATACGAATATAGTTCCTAGTTGCCAAGATGGTATTTATACCATAACCGTCATGTGAAAAATAGTTTAGTTCCTTGGCTAATGCTCATATCCAATAACTGATAGCTGTTTCTTTCATCCAAAAAAAAAACCCGACTCCTTTTCCTCTAATCCAACTTCAACAAAAGAAAGAAAAGCAAAATTGGGGGGCATGCTTTATTCAACACAATCTTAACTGCAACGAAAGCTTATATCCCAATCATGCATCGTAGAAACAACAAGAATTTATTCGAAGTCAAGCACTCGAGTACCAAACATTTGACAAAACATATTCAAGCAATATCAGAAGCATGAGTCATCAAGCTCAAGCGTCTAGACCAATCCACAAATTCTAGATCACAGGGCAATTCCAAGCTGATTTCGCCTCGATTTATGAGCAAACAAATCATATGCTCCGGCTTCCCTCGCAAATAAATCACTAAACAATATCAGATCCTACATTAGTACAAGAAAAACAGAAAAGGTAAAGAAGCCGATAAAAACGCGACTCCCCGCAAAACGAATTCAATCATCCATTCATTAAGCAAACCGAGAACTAGCGATCAAATCCTAGAGCGAAGGAGATGAGATCAGATCGTCTCCGATACGACGGATGGCGAAGGTACCTGCAAGCAAGAGACCCAGCAGGATCACGGCAGCGCGACTTGGCATCGATCTCCAAGACGAACTCAGGAAAATCTCCTACTCAAAAGCCCCCCTTTTCTTGTTCTAGGGTTGGTTCGACCGCAATTTATAGTGTTTGGAGTCGGCAATCAATCGAGCCCGTCGGACCGGCTTTGGTTTTGTCGTACGTCTCATTGAACCGCGTTGACTTGACTTTATGCGTAGGTGACGAGTCGCCGCTTCGACGTTATTGCCAAATCCATCGAGCCCAATGCGAGCGATATCTCAAACCGAGATGAACCCGAGTTCAATTTCAGTGGATCGATTAGGTTCAATTCAACCCGAGTTTGAAGCTGGATTGTAAGACGCTTAATTGGGAGCGGCATAAAAGTGATGAAAATTTCGATTGGGTCTCCTCAAATCCTTCATATTACACAAATATTAATTAAATAATGGACAAAATTACTCTCTAATTATATTGTTCATCACATTACACACACAAAAATGTAGGATCAAACTGACATCCCAAAACAAGTACGGATCTGCATGCATGCATTCATGGCGATCATCGCCGGAGCTCGTCGTGGTAATCATAGTCGTCGTAGTCGTCAACCTGCTGTTCCTCAAAGACGGTGCTGTAGAAAGCATACTGGTGGTGCAGCATCTCCTCCAGCGTCAACTTGCCATCTCCATCGTCATCGGCCTGCATAACATATGAGTGTAAATGACATCCAAGATGATGAACTGTACGAAGTTTTCTCTTGGAGAAAGATACCTTATGCATCAAGTACTTGGTGTAATATTTAGATTGGGAAAGCTCTCCGGGGTAGAGGCGATGGATGATAGGCTTCAGTTCTTCAGCTGTCAGAAATCTGGAAATAGATCGTATGAGAAAACAGATCATTTCTAGTTCTTTGAGAAGACATATGCACCTGTCTCTGTTGATATCAAGCTTTCTGAACTCATCCTCGACGTTGAGTTCATGGTGTCGGAGGTCATCTTCTTCAAACTCGGTGTAAGTTTGGTATATTTCCTGCGCTCTACCGCCAAATTCCACGAAGCTTAACTTCCCATCTTTGTTCTCATCCATTTCCCTGAGCCCCAAACAATGTAGATGAATACTACACACTAGAACAGACAAGATAGAACCTTGACCTGATACCTTAGTTTCTCCTTCAGCAGCCATAGCTGTATCTTTGGGTTTGTGCTGTCTTCGGGATGTAAGAAACTACACAACAAGAAGATTGCTTGTTTGCTCATAAGGAACACATGCATGCTTACACGTATATGAATTCGTCCAACAAACAATACGATGCATTTACTCATTGAATTCGAATGCACTGAGAAAGCCATTGCCATCCCTATCTGCATTAGAGAACTGCTCCTTCCACCACCCAGGTTCCCCATGTTCCTTGCTGTTCCAAACTGTTCGGCGACAATCATATCATACAGGCGAAACATAGATGGAGTACCACGAACAAGACATCAAAGCAAACCTGTTTCTTCGTCTGGGAGATACGACAGGAACTCTGGAAGCGTTACGGCGCCATCTCCGTCGTGATCGTGGAGCTTCATCTTCCGCTCGGTGTGGTAGATCAACCGGTCCAACGCCTGCCTCTGATTCCAGACCTCGAGCTCGTAGCGGCTTATTCCCCCGTCCTGCGGTAACCTATCTAACAACGGGAAAAGATACGTCAATCTCTCCGTCAGGTTAAGCCGGCCGTCCTCGCCGAAGTACTCATCGAGGATGCCGATCTCCTCCGCCATCTTGCTCCAATCCTGCCTCGCCCAGATGTCGTCCAGCTTCCGCTTGAAGGTCTCAACGTCGAGCAGGCCGCGCTCCTCGGCCCGGCGCTCGAGCTGGACGAGGAGAGGGTCGAAGGCGACGTGGTGGGGGTGGGCTAGCCGGCGACTGCGCGGATGCCTGGGGGCCGTGTGCGGTGCTCTGGAGAAGGAGAGGAGGAGGAGGATGGCGACGGCTAGAAGAAGGTAGGCGACGACCACCGGCTTCGACATTTTCTCCGGAGGCCGGCTTCTTTGGAGGATTGAGTGGTCGGCGGTGTAGGAAAGATGGTGGCTTCACATTTATAGCTTTCCTTCGGACGTATGTGACCGTTATTACATGTCAGTTAACAGTTGATGGATCCGATGCTTCCTATAAGATTTCGCGTTATAGTATAATCTCAATATTACTTTTATATATAAAAAAGGATTTTATTTATTTCATATGCATGAAATCTCAACTGATTGTTGAACTCTTAATAGCACAACCAACATTCATCATGGACTAATTCTTGCCTTCGTCTAATTATTTCTTGTATTACTATGAAGATTTGTGTCGATAGCGATAAAAACTCTCATGCATCATTCTTTTCCATCTTTAGTGATTGTTTATAATTTGCTCATTTAACTCTCCAACATGAATATAACTTATGTTCTCATTAGAAGATCATTGCAAGCCATTGGATTTTCCCCCAAGAAAGCTAGAGGCTTACGTTAATTTGCCTTGTAAGATGTTATCCCTTGACAGAGAGATTCCAAGCTTATGTTGAAAGAACAAAAAAATTAAGACCAAGAATATATTACATGATATACAAGATCCCCAAGAAAGCTAGAGGCTAACGTTGATTTGCCTTGTAAGATGTTATCCCTTAACAGAGAGATTCCAAGCTTCTGTTGAAAGAACAAAAAAAATCAAGACCAAGAATATATTACATGATATACAAGACAATGTTTGACACATGTTGATTGTGTCACTGTCAAATGTTTGACACGCCAACTTCGTCTTATTAACGTTCATTATCATTTGACTAACACATTAAGTAGGAACGGACGTACGAGATTAGAGTGTGATAGTAAAAAGAATGTCAACTCGGCCTCATGAGTTGACCACCTAACCCACGATCACATGATACGCGTAATTATTTACTTCAGCACTTTATCAACTCTATTAAACTATTGTTGACTTAAGAGATTTGGTCAGACATATCTCTAACATAATTTTTACTGGATCTTGCGTTGAATTTTCCAGTTTTTCCATACTTCAACCTGAGTCTAAACCTAAGATAGACTCGAAAGTTAATTGACTCTGACCTTTGTCGGCAAGTACCTAAGAAGTCCATCATTATTGACGTGTAAAACGATTACTATCGATTCACAGGCCCATCAGATACCTAACTTTCAGTTGCCTAAAAATCGGGGCCCACATGAGCCAACGTTGGGTAAGTCAGTGGAACATAAGCGAAAGATTTTGGTTTTTTTTGTCCCCATACAATTAATTATATGTTTATTATTGAGGATTAGAAGAAGTTAGCAGCGTGGCACGTGCGAAGTCGACGTCTCCCCTGCTTCGCTTTCGTCTATAAATACCGACTCCTCGCGTGAGCTCCAAGGAAGCAAAAGTAGATCGATCACCTTCTCCTGCTCTTGCGAAGGTATGTGGGTGGAGCTTCTTTAGCTGTTCTGATATTTGCTTTGTGTTGCTTGCAGTTTTTCCCCCCTTTTAGAGGTTCTCGTTTTCGTTTTCATTCAGAAGGTCGATGATTTGATGCAACGATGTGATAAATTTGGTATCTTTCGCCCTATCTTATTGTACTCGACTGATTTTTTTCACGAGCAACATAGAGGGCAAGGGGAAAAAGGAACTTTTTGTGTCACATGTGTTGTAATGCAGGGAGGGGTATAGGTCTTTGCTTTGATTCTGAGGGTTTTGAGGAACCTGTGATCGGATGGGTTTTGTTCATGGTGGCTGTTCGTATGTAGATCTGTCCATTTTCCATGTTCTTCTTCCATAAAACTCTTATCGCATTAGGTAGGGATTTTGGCTGGTTCAATGATCATCTTTGTTGTGCTTGAAAAATTAGGTGTGTACATTTCTTGTGTCATGTTTCTTGTTCTTTTTGTGGGTTGAGAATCCTCTGAAGCTTTGCCTAGTTCCTCTGATTCTTTCCTCTTAGTTTAAGAACCTATCTCGATGGTGTGATGTCTGAGTGTGATATAAACTCAATTAGATGTTAATGAATATTCTCTTTTATCGATGAAAATTTTCTTTGATTAATTTTTTGGAAGATTTGTTAGCACATGTGTGGGGAATTTTTTTTATGCAATATATATCGAAATCATGAATTCAATTATAAATCATGGAGACTAATGTTTGCCTTTCGCTGCTATTTGGGTTCTAATTGTTCCTCCTCCTCCACCTCTCTCTCTCTCTCTCTCTCTCTGTGAAGATATAAAGTTTTTGAATAACAAGTTATGGCCCTTAAAATGGTAAATTGGGGTGGTTGATAAGTGTGTTATGGCCCTTTTGTGCATTAAAGCATATTGCATAAAGTAGATAAGCTTCAGAAAATATAATTTTAAGCTCGAACAATCATAAAAGTCCATTATACCTGTGAAGGAACAACAAGATCTTGGTTTCTTGTTATCAAGTCATGCCTTCTTTGTTTTAAGGGCAATAATTGTTGCATCCTGTATCATCACAGATTCAAAGTGCACAGTGTTGCTAATTTTTGCCAGAATTCAATGGCTTCAATTGCCAGAAGACATATGTTATTTCAATCAATAGTTTGAATTCTTTAGGCGAGTTACTGGTTAAAGCATCCCTGTTTCTTCTCTTCCATTTCTTATACTGTTGGGTATATCTACAGATTCTGTTGCCTGCTTCATGTTCCACTCCTGATAACCGTAAACCCTATGACGATCACCATTTTCTTGTGAACAAACTCCTTGTCATCGTCACATGTTTGTCATTTTCACTGATCAACCTTGCATTGAATTTTGGTGGTGTTCTGGAAGTGTCCATGCATGACATTGTGTTTTCATGAGTCATCAGTGGTCCTCCCTTTTCTGTTTGGCTATGACACAAAAGGACACACACCACTTTGGCTCCATGCCGAACAACTTGTCTTCGTCTATATGCTCCTTGCCGTTCCTTTTCTTATCAACCATGAGAAGGACAATGTTATCTTCTATCCACTGGCACAGATTTTTATATGAACTGGTTAGCATCTACAGAATTTAACAGGCCAATGTGGTCCCCGTCTGTTGATTGTGTCAACAGTACCATACCTTGTAGTGTGTGCCGTAGTTAATCTTTGAGTCTTGCATGGTTCCTTTTCGTTGCATTATGTTCTTCATCCAGTTTCTGTGACCATCTTGCAGAAGTATTCCAGGTGTAGTAGGAGGTTGAAGACATTCCCCAAGCCCATGTCATTGGTGGTTGCTCCTGTCACCATGAGGCAGAGAAATTGCAAGAGAAGAAACCACTGATGAAGTGTGGTGCATCGGATGATGCTGCTTCGGCACGGTCCATGAATTTTTGCTTTGACTGCAGTATCTGTTTGGAATTTGCCGTTGATCCAGTGGTCACACTGTGCGGTCATCTCTATTGTTGGCCTTGCATCTTCAAATGGATGCAGGTTGAGAGCATATCTAATCAGCAGTGCCCTGTCTGCAAGGCCCTTCTCTCTCAGGATACCCTCATCCCACTCTACGGTCGCGGCAGGCACAGCACCAAGGGAGATTCTGCTGTCCCACATCGACCGACCCTTCACCATCACCGTGATGGTGCAACAATTACTTCGGCACTCGAGCACCGTTCCCCTAGGATGAATGAAGCCCAGCAGCCTCAGTTTCGCCATCAACACCACTACCCCTCTTATGCTGGTCTTGGCAACAGTTACACATCAGAGTCTTCTTCTTCACCACAGACATCACCTTGGTTTTGTTCAACAACTGGGAGTGTGCTTGGTGGTTTAGCTATCTCCATTCTTCCTTGGGTTTTCAGGAATCATGGAGCAAGCATATACTACTCAAATTCGCATCATCTCACATTGGGTGTGAGCAGTCCAAGGCTGAGAAGGCAGCAGATGCAGGTGGAGAGCTCTCTGCATCAGATATGGCTCTTCCTTTTCTTCTGTGCTATATTGTGTCTTCTGTTGTTCTAACTGACATTAACTACTTTGATGTACATGTTCTTAAGTTGAATGGCAGAGGTTGTGACCAAAGAAAATGAGCACATTTGTAGACTTTTAACACATATTAACACATACATATATACATATACATATATATATACACATATATACATATATACATATACATATATATATATATATGTGTGTGTATATGTGTATATATATATGTGTATATGTGTATATATATGTGTATATGTGTATATATATGTGTATATGTGTGTGTGTGTGTATATATATATATATATATACTTGTGTGTGTGCGCGTGTGTG
>LVTN01000397.1:125838-146477 GCA_001649415.1 Musa itinerans
ATATACACACATACCCACACACTTATCAGTCTCAGATGTGTGATTTTGGTGTTGAATGACAAAAAATGAACATCAAAGTACATTGTGAATTTGTCATGACATCAAGGAACAAATCACAAGAATTCATTTTGTTACTATAATCCATGTCTATTGTTTATGTGGCTCAATGTTCTTTTGTTCTTTTTATAAAGTATGATGCTCGAGTTCTATTGTCATGTACATATTTAGTCAGAACAAAAGTAAACTATATTTGCCACACAATCACTGATAAACACCTAAGCTTACTCCAATTAATCCAATCACCTCCAAAGCTTATGTTTATGCATGTCTTAAGTGGTATCTAAAACAATATGCACAATCTCTAATTATCATTTAAGGCTATGCCTTTAGGTGATCTTTTTTCTTTAGTTTTTCCCTTTTTTTTTTGTGGGCTAGAATTTCTGATGCATCTTTTGATCCTCTAATTTAATGGGTTTTCTTTTTCTTTAGAGAAGCTTGCATTATGATTTTGGTTTTTAATATTGGTATAACATTGGCAACTGAATCATAAAAAAGAAATCATAATTCTCACTTCAAATAATAGGAATATTTATAATATCGGTTTGTGGCCATCCACTCGATCTGCACGAATCTAAAAGATTTCATTTTTGAGGTGCACATTTCCGGTCCCGACCTAACTACGCGCCTGCCTTCGTGCTCCTGACCGACTCGGACGGGCCCTTATAACTGGATAATTGACTCGGAAATCCTCCGCAGTACTGGACATCTCCAGTCCTCTCAGAAGAGATCTTGACCCCATACTGACCTTCAATCGAAATCAGATCTGTAACGGACGGTTAAGATCTCACAGGAATTGGACTACAGGGCTAACCCGCTTCTCCATTGTGTTCCACGCCGCGACGGACGTCGACGAAATATGTGCCGTCCACATCCCCAACCTTGGAAAGTGAGAAGTCTTTTCCCTACCAGGCTTTCTATACCCGTTAACTCAACCTTCCTTTGGTATCCGTGGGGCCCATGGTGTATCTCGAATCAGAAGGCGGTGTCATCGAGAGTGACGTCGAAACGGGTAGTTTAATATTTTTAGACCAAAAGAACGGCGTCAGAATAGGGAATGACGCGAGAAGCCTCTCCGCCTCTCCACAGGCGAAGACAAGCGTGGTTGAAATCGAGAAGGCCGCGATAAGCCATACCCTTCTCCTCCATGTCACCGAGAAATCTCATCCTTTTCTAGTTTTGATCTGTTCTTCCGGTGGGTTACCACTCGTGTCTCGCTTAAAAGTTGGATTTTGGGCGCTAGGGTTCCGTCTTTTGGTTCCTGCTATCGTTGGGGAAGAGGAGAGAGAGGGAGGGAGGGAGCGAGGGAGGATGGGTTGGTGGCTGAGGAGTTGCGTGCAGTCGGTGCTGAAGCTGGTGAATTCGGTGATGGGGTTGGCGGGGATGGGGGTGATCCTCTACTCGCTCTGGATGCTTAGGTCGTGGTATAAGCACATCGACGGCTCTTCCTTTGCAGGCCCCGTTTCCTCTCCTCCATGGTTTGTCTCGCTTATCATGGTTTTCTCCGGTTCTTTCCTTCTTGTCTTATCTTAATCGTCTCGAATGTTTCGGCAAGATGGATTCCAGATTGCCGTTTGGATGCATGTTGACTTGGCGAGTGATGCTTGATTGTAAAGGTCAACCTTATAACCTTATTAGGCATTATGATTTCTTCTCCTTTGAATCAAGTTCCTTCGTTAATATATGTTTGTGTTCCATTAAATGCGGTTGTAATTGCTGGTTAGCGGGGACCTTAAAATAGGAAAGGATTTTATGGAAAGAAATCTAGAAGATGAATAATGGTGCTTCAAGATGGTGTTGACCAGGGAACAAAGAATTGTTTAATTTGCTTTTATTTCAAAAAATGGATTTTCTTCTTCACCTTTTTCCGGCCATTCAGTTTCTTCTTCGGAGAACATGACTTTTAGGCTCTCAATTTTGCTTTAAGTAGTTGTAGGTCCAGATGATTCTTCTTTGGAGAACATGACTTTTAGGCTCTCAATTTTGCTTTAAGTAGTTGTAGGTCCAGATGTTTGGCTCTCATTTTTTTGTTTAGCTAGTTTGGATTCTGGTGTTGCCACTGAGTTAAGCCGATTCTGGAATTTGAATGAAATAAATGTGCTTCTTTCTGCTCATATTGTCTTTTTGATGGATCCTCCTGATTTATCTGTTTTGACTACCGTACCGTTGATTATTTTAATTACATTGGACTGTTCCCACATGTGCTTCAAAGGGTGATGAATTTGGATTAATTTATATTAGATCTTGATTTGTATAGAAATATTCCTGCTTTTATGTTTCTATTTGAAAAGAATGAGTAAGCTTTTCATTGGTTGCTATCAAGAACCATGGGGCATATTAGTGGGTTTTCGTAGGATGAAAAATGTTATTTGTAATATCAAGAAGAATAATTTTTCTCACATGGCTTCGAGTCTTAATTAATGTCAATGCTTATTATTGAGGCTTCAAGTCACGACCTCGGCCTGATAAGCTAACTGGTCTATTAACTTCGTTTGTCCTAAACCACTAGTCAAAATGCTTAAGATGAAGTTGATAGTAGTACATTCATCAGACTCTTATAAGCCAATTTTAGTCTTGCCCACTTTCGATGTGTGATTAATCGAGGTGTTACAATTTCCTCCAGAGCTTGACATCCTTGTCAAGGTTCAGGTCTTCTTTGATACCAAAATGTCACGACCCGGGCCTGATAAGCTAACCAGCCCATTAACTTCGTTTGACATAAATTATTGGCCAAAATGCTCAAACTGAAGTTGATAGTAGTACACTTATCAAACCTTTATAAGTCAATATTAATTTTGCTCACTTCTGATGTAGGACTAATCGGGGTGTTACAATTTCTCTCACTCAAGAGCTTGACGTTTTCGTCAAGGTCTAATATAGCCCAGATTAAACCCTAACATAGTGCATGTGAGGCGTAGCCCAGTGGTGGCTCCACGTCGTGACGAGTCCTCTGACTCCATCCACAAGTTGCCATTTCTTACTCAAGCCTCTCACCATACCCAAATACAAGGTTGGCTTGGATACCAAATAGTCACGACCCGAGCCTGATAAGCTAACTGGCTCATCAACTTCGTTTGACCTAAACTACTGGTCAAAATGCTTAAGTTGAAGTTAATAGCAATGCACTCATCAGACTCTTGTAAGCCAATCTTGGTCTTGCCCACTTTTGATGTGAGACTAATCAAGGTGTTACACTTCATATATTCCTTTCTCTTTTTTTTCGGCCGAAGACAATATTTTCATTGTCAATTTACATTTGAAGTTTACCACTTGTTTTTTGGGGATTCACAAGTAGCAGGTTATCCTTTATGGTTTTATCAGTTGTTATGTTTTTTCAATGCCAAATTTCTTTATGGCATGGTGCTATTTTGATTATAGATTAATTTGATATTAATAACTATTTTTGTTTTCAATTTCTGTCATCTTTTATGGTGTTGTGTGACCGAAGTGATTAACCCTTTCTCTTCTCACTCTCTTCTTTGATGAGATATGAGTTGTTGCCTTATATATGCAGTATAACTTTTTAATGCTCAAAAAGCTTTCTTCCGCTCACTGAACAAATGGTTTTTTAAAATGTATTTTTTCATATTTGTTTTCCATCATGATGCATCTTATTTTCATGCATGTTATGTCCAGGTGATATAACATTGAATTAAAATTTCCAACAATATTTCTCATAATAGATAGTTTCATGCTTATTGATCCATCAAATTATATGCTTCAAAGGTGGAAATTTTCTTTTCTTTATGCCATAAAATATGTTCTTGTAGAACTCTTGTTCTGGATTATTTTGACATTATCTTCTATAAGCAATCATGATTGTATATTATTTTGACATTATCTTCTTCTGTTTTAGTTAAATGTAAATTATCCAATCCATGATTGTATATCCAATAAATAGCAAACACCACTGATTTAGATGTCCTTTGACATACAGGTTCATTTACGCTTTTCTTGGACTAGGCATTTACCTTTGTTTGATTACATGCTCTGGTCACATCGCTGCTGAAACAGCTAACGGCCAATGTCTTTCTTGTGTATCCTTTTCCAAAATGTAAATCAGGCTTTTCTCTATTGAGATGATCTTGATTTGTTTTATTATATATTGATGAAATATTTTCCATCTCAACTATCATGTTCTTAAGTGTCATTAGATTGAAAAGAGAAGTTCTTTTGTGATTTTATTGTACTTCTCCAAGAATCAAGGTCTACTATATGCATTAATTCATTAATTATCTTTGACTAAATGAAAATAATTAATATGGATTGCTTGAGTTGTTTATTGTTCTAATGGAGTTTGTCTAAACTTATTGCATAATTTCCTATCTGAGAGGATGGTGAATTACAACTGGCTTACTTTCCTATAATAATAGTTATGCTACAGTACACTGCCAATTCTGAGAGGATGGGTTTGCTCCTATTTTGGAGTCACTTCTCTTCCTTCTAGAGAAAAATAAGATGAGGAGGTGATCAAAGAGGGAAGTAGTACTTCAAGTGAGATAATAGGGAGAGGAGAAGAAAGAGAGATGAGAAAGGGACAATTTATTATCACAGAAAATAAAGTATATATTGCAAGATTACACCCAAGGGCTACAAGAAACTAATATTTATAAGCATATTGGATGTCTTAAGCATCTTACGTTCTTCACACTTCTGCTCTCATTCTAAATCCAAATTCGAGATGTTTCTCTTACACTAGAATGGATTGCATTTCTTTTCTCTCAGTACTTTACATCTGTCTGCTATGCATCCCATAGCGATGGTGATCCCATTTCACAAGTGAGATGGATTTTCATTTCTTTTAGTTTGTACCTACATTAGTAGTGAAATGGAGTGTCAATGTTCTTTTTGTCTGTACTTACGTTGGTATCTTTCAAGGCAACCATCTTGTGTTTCTTCTCTGTTCATTGACCTATTCATAGAGTTTCATAGCATGCTTATCTAGAGAAATCTCCCCCTTGCTGCTTGTCTTGTAGAACTTAGGTATATTGATGGAATGGATTCTACAATATGAAAAATCAGAGAACATGAGTTCCTAAATTTCAGGTAGATGTGGATATTATTCCTTTGATATCCTCATTTACCCTTTTGGTGTATTATCTACATGATCTGTTAGAATTTTATGGCTTTTTAAAACCTGACAAGCACATTGCAGGTTTATTATAATAAGATTTGATGATGCTTATATGAGAATAATGCGTTGCATATTTTAATTGACTGAGCTTTGAAGCCAAATTGAGATGAGTGTTTCTTGGTCTGGAAATAAGTCAAATTTGTATGAAGAATGTAAATAACCAAATTTGATTTCAGACTTGTTAGCTCTTTCTTGTTACCTTAACCAGCAGTGCAGTACATGGCATTTGTGTTTCTGCTCGTCATGATGGAGGCTGCATTAATTGCAGATATATTTCTGAACAGAGAATGGGAGGAGGTAAGAATCTCCCTGAATTTCTTATTTAGAAAATTTACTCTAGGTATGTTTTACATACATTTTCATATCCTATACTCCCTATGCATCAGGATTTCCCAGAGGATCCAACGGGAAAATTTGATGAGCTAAAGAATTTTGTGAGATCAAATTTTGAAATGTGTAAATGGATAGGTTTGTTGGTTGTGGCTGCACAAGTGAGTAATCTGTTCTCATTTATGCATTTTCTTGTGGCAACTTTACTTTCATTCTGTTACCTGTCAGGATTATTGAATTATAAACCCAAACTCTAAACATTGAGAAGTGAAGGTTCAGTGGCTGCTAGTTAGTTAGTTAGTCTATTGAGGTAGTGTTATATTATCTTGCTACTATTAATCTGCATTTGGAAAACAGTGAGGACATTCTTTCACAAAGTGAAACAATTCTCTTGATCATGCACATATGATTGGTACAGTGCCCATATATATCTTCTACAATGCAGACTTAGGGTCTTCTTCAAGTCCTTTCGGTGTTACTTTCTTAAAATTTATGCTCTCTTATAATTTTTTGTATAAATTATGCCAAGGACATTTTTTTTCACGTATGAGCAGACGTGGTCAAATTTGTGCCGAATACATACAAATCCTACATATTGGTAGTTTAATGAATCCGATTTAGGTATCTATAACTTAATACTAGGTTCACATTGTGGTTGGGCTTCAGGGTTACTCGGACCTATCCGATTATCCATAGGTTAAAGGAGAGTTGCTCTTTCATTGATGTGACATGATTTTTGCTGATTCTTTCAACATCATCTTAGATTTTCGTTTTCTGGCTAGAGATACATCTTTTGCTGGATCTCGATACTTTTTCCATCCCACTTGAACTTCTCATGGATATTAGGGCATTAGTATTCCTTTTGAGGTTAGCTCTTCATGTTGTGCATTCCTGGATAGTGTTTCATGACCATTTCTTTGTTTGGGTTGTGAGTTTTGCGATCTTGATTTATTGTGTCTCTATCAAAGACTGTTTCGGCTCAACATGTATCACCAGTTTCGGCTCCTTGATCTTACCACGACATGGGTCCGTCGTCTAAGTGTATGTACAGGATTATACATTACCATAGTGCACTACAGTAAAATGTCTTCTGTCAGATGTCACAAGTACACTACTTGAAAATCTATTTTGTCTACTTGGTGTAATTCTTGTTCCTGCATGCCTTTTCAACATATATTTCAAAATGAAAGTTCTTCACTTGGGTGATGTTTGGTAAAGTCACACTTTGCCCTGAATTTCCAGGCATTTTCTATCTTCACGGCTATGGTGCTTAGGGCTCTCGGACCAGACAGTTCAATTGATTACGACAGCGATGACGACTTTGTCCCAGCTAGGCTGCCTCTTCTGAGAAACGAGGTTCAGCAAACTTATCAGACCACTGCCCCCAGCTTGTCTTTGAAGATTGATTCTTGAATTGTAAGCAAACCCATGAGAAGATGACATGCTTTGCTGCTTGCATCTTAGCATTCTTGATATAATAGTCTTCTAACTTCTTTTTTTAATTTTCGCAGGGATAAGTGATGAAGACTGGTTTTTGATCCCAAGACCTTACGACTATCTAACAAAATTTTCTCCGGTGAAACCCTGCGTAGTTAATTACGGCGTTCCTTCTCTCCAGAAGAATATTATACTTTGGATAGGGGGGTTTGTTTCAATGCTAATACAATGCATGTACCATTCATGTGGAAGTAAACTAATGTATAAATGTTGTTCAAATTGACAAAGCATGTATGACTGCCTATTTTTAGCTTTGTTCCCGACACAGTAGCAGCTGTAGTGTCTTGACTTTGTTGCGGTTTGCTGTGGTCACGCAAATGTTTTCTGGAGTTCCAAGCGTGGCGATGGTATGCTTTCATGAGATGGTCAAAGCTCGGATTGCAGTTTTCTCTGGAGGACCTTAAGATTTATTTTATGGCTATCGATCATCTACTTCATCTTCCAACTCTGATATAGGTTAGTTTCATCCCCTCTAAATTTATCTTCTAAGGAACATTTTAAACTCTAATTCCAGGATTAATCAAGATCAAACAATCCTATCTAGTGAGAACCCCAAACTCTAATTTCAACCCGTTCTAAAACGCAAAAGGCTTCCCCCAAACCTAATGCTTTGTCAGAACTTCAATATTGGTCACTCACCATGTACTGGTAAAAGTCTCCAGTCTTACGTTAGACATGATGTGGTTCTATGGACTTTGGGTTTTGGTTGCGTGCATGTTGATCGAGTTATACTCGATCACAGTTTTCCAAAATTATAATTTTTTATAATTAATTATCATAAATAAAAAAACAAAAATTATGTCATACTTATTTTTTTGTTCAGTTGACCTTTTACGCTAACCCAACTAAGTTATATTTGATCATAATATTTATTCAAAAAAAATTTAATTTCAATCGATTTATGAGTCTTTTTATCATTAAAAAAACAATCTCAGATTAAAATAAATTAAAAAAAATCAATAATAGAGATGTTTCCGGTAAAATGTCGGATGTCGATCACCAACCCCACATCCCATTGCATCAAGGAAAACAAAATTCAACGACGTTTGATGGCTGCTAAGGAGAACTCCTACCGTCCTTGAGCCATTAATGCGAACGCATCTCCGTTGACGTCAATCTCAGAGAAACAGGAAACCAATGTCCACCACGCGTGGCGGACGATCCTCCATCCAACCAGCTGTTCCGATCGAGCCATCACAGATTGGACCGCGGCCAGCGTCGAAGACGTAGAAAGATGACAGTTTCGACTACCTGCGGGACAACGAGTTCCCATTTGCCTTTCCCGGGGAGGCGTAGAGTTTGGGAGGAAGCGCAGGTGCGGAGTCATCCCTCCTTTTTGTCGTGAGCGAACTTCTCGCTGTTTACTTTTAGTAGCCCCTCCTCTTCGGCTTCGGAGTTCTAGGGCTTCGAAGGGAGTTCAAGGAGCTGTAGTTCGAAGCAGAAGATCTGGCTTCCGACAGGTTTGATCTCTTCTCTCTTCTTTCGCGGCTTCTTTATTCCCCCCCCTCTATTTGTCTATTTTGCCCTAATTGTTGTTTGATAGGGTTATACATTCTTGCTCGATAGGGATTGCTCGTTCGCCATTTAATTTGCGTTGCAGCAATCGCTGTCTTGGAATCTCCACGCATTCGTGGAGACGTAGTTTAAAGCAAATCTGGGTTCTGGTAGGTCTAATTTCTTCTCTCTTCTTGCGTGGCTTCTTTTTTCGATTTTAGCTCACCCTGCTTGCTTTGTGTTGCTGGTTCGATATTTAGTTCAGTGGTGTAGTGATCACTGTCCTGTTTGAAGGTGTCAGTCCGGATTCCTGGGTGTAGACTTCTTTTTTGGTTTCCTTTTTGTATTTTACCCAGGTGTTTTAGTTCTACTTCTGTTTTAAGTGATCTGATAGTTGAATTATCATAGTTGTTGTGTCAGTTATGTACCAGAACTTTGCTAATAAAAGTAGAGAGTAGCCTGTTGGCTGTGATATCATATTGAGCATGTTTGATCATACGAAGAAACAAATTTGTATATTAACTTTAGAACATAAAATTTGAGTGCATGGGTTGGAATATCTTTTGAAACTTAGTGGAGAGGGGTGTTAAAAGATTTAGGCATCTTGGACTAATTAGTTGACAAGATGTTGAGATTGATTAAGATATTATTTATAGAGTACAAATTGAGAGTTAAAGGTGGAGATGGGTGTCAAGAGTTTTATCTGATCAATTATACCTTTTAGATTGAAAGAAAATTTCATAAAACAATTGTTACACCAACGGATTTGAGTGTTGGGTAATTAGTTAAGAAATAATTTATACAAAAAGTTTGTGTCACTGAGATTATAATAATGAGGTGGATGTATAGAGTTCAATCATGAATAATTATGTGTATTTGATATATAATGAAATGAGGAAGAATAGTTACTCCTTAGACCTTGTAGTGGCAGGAGTTCAGTGCACTAATTGGTATGATATGCATTAATTTTTATGTCAGGCACTGCTAAAACTTGTATCAGCATAACATGTTTTTAGTAAGAGTTTGATGGCAATTAAAATATAAAACATTTTTTTTTCACAGATGACATTTCATTACTGTCAGACTGCAGGCAGCATATGTGATATATCTGACAGCTGTGACACGTGCAACAAGTTGATATGAACTGTTCCTGTTTTGATGCTTTACTGTCCAGGAAAAAACTTCGTCAACATTCTGAGCAAGAACTAGCCGGTAAGAACTTTTTGAAAGCATTTATGCTTTCACATTTTCTTATCCGTGATATGCTAGAGGTTTCCAAGTTTCAGGGATGTTAATTATGGAAAAGAATGTGGAATGTGGGAAATTGGGAGGCACACTGGTGATATAGGGGAAAACTTTTTATGACTGTGATAACTACTATGATTTCCTCGGAATCCGGTGATATAGGGGAAAACTTTTGGTTGTTTGGTTGGTGTGCCATGACCGTTTGATTTGCATGTGTATGTTGTAAACTGTAAATTTGGGGTTAAGTATTTCATTTTCTTTACTCTTGTACTTTTGTTTGGGTCAATGTTTATTACTGTGATATAGGAGAAAACTTTTTATTACTGTGATAACTACTATGATTTCCTCGGAATCAGTTGGGCACATGTAACATGTAAAGTAGCTTATTTCTGATTGTTTGGTTGGTGTGCCATAACCGTTTGATTTGCATGTGTATGTTGTACACTGTAAATTTGGGGTTAAGTATTTCATTTTCTTTACTCTTGTACTTTTGTTTGGGTCAATGTTTATTACTGTGATAACTACTATGATTTCCTTGGAATCAATTGAGCACATGTAACATGCACAGTAGCTTATTTCTGATTGTTTGGTTGGTGTGCCATGACCATTTGATTTGCATGTGTAAGATATAAAATGTAAATTTGGGGTTAAGTATTTCATTTTCTTTACTCTTTGTACTTTTGTTTGGGTCAATGTTTATTACTGTGATATAGGAGAAAACTTTTTATTACTGTGATAACTACTATGATTTCCTCGGAATCAGTTGAGCACATGTAAACATGCAAAGTAGCTTATTTCTGATTGTTTGGTTGGTGTGCCATGACCATTTGATTTGCATGTGTAAGATGTAAAATGTAAATTTGGGGTTACGTATTTCATTTTCTTTACTCTTGTACTTTAGTTTGGGTCAATGTTTACAAGATTCATTTGTAGCTGGTGATTTGGCCACTAATTTTTTCCCTAAAGAATGTTGGTGGAAGATTCCTTGGTATCATAATCCTATCGCAGCCTATTTTCTACATAATGTAGATCTTTTCTGCACGTTTTTGTATTTGATTGACTATTAATTGAATGGTAACATTCTTCCTTTTCACTAGTAAGGCCAAGTCTTTGTTGGGAATCACTGGTTCTTATTGTACTAAGATGGGATTACCAGGTGAAAGATTGCTGATTACTCCATGTCAATATAATAATTTTCTTTCTGAATTGACATAAGGTGAAGTGCAACTTAAAGGGTCAATTTCTCAAAACTATACATACCTACAAATATAATTCTAGGCAACCATAAATGCCTGTCAGGAATTGCAATTATTTGTGCATTTTATTGCAACGAAAAATAGATTGTAAGTTTGTATATGTGATATAGGGTATCTATACTAACATTGACTTCTTCCTCTAATCCAGGGTTTTCATCTGACAAAAAAATAAAGATTTTCTCCTACAGTGATCTGAGTTCAGCAACAGATAATTTTTGTCCAGACAAAAGGATAGGTCGGGGTGGTTTTGGAACAGTATACAAGGTAAGAGAATCAGCACTTTCTGTTTTCTTTTTGTCTGATGTGGCTGACCACTGAAGTCAACTTGAATTTATATGCTTAATAAATTTACTGTTGCTGATGGATTTTATTCCCATGTGACAAATTGGTTTTCAGTTTATTTATGCTGGGCAGATGACGAAACATAGAGCTCTAGCTCTAAACTGCTTCTACATAAAAAAATTCTTTACAGTGGATTAATATCTAATGTTTCATTAAAAAATGAAAACCTTGAGAAATATTTAGTGTCCTCATAAACATGCTGCAACTTTATGTAATAAACAATTATCACATGTAGGAATGTAAGATGACTTCTGGTCTTTTGTAAGTTAATATTGATCCAATGGAGAAGTTGCTAATATGTATTTTGATATATTATTTCTAGTTTTACTGGATAAACTTTTTAGACTGATAAATCATAACCTTTCTGGCATGGCACACATTTACTAATAACATCATTTTTTTAATTGCACATATTGACATCTACACCCTTCTTGATGTGATTCCTCCATTTGGATCAGTTTATGATCGCTAGGGGTATCTGTTTTTCTCCCTATTTTTTCATGGATGCTACTAATAGTTAATGGATCTGAAGATATATCATGATCTTTGGTAATGTTATTGGCTTAGTTAACCATGTTTTGTTGACATGATGATTGCAACTTTTATGCATCTATTTTCAAGAAGTATATTGAATATGTGAAATTGCAATGTCGGTCAATAATGATGAACTTACTGGAATAGACTTAACTAATTAAGAAGATGCTAAATGATCTAGATCAAGATTAAATCTTGGTACAGTATTGGTACCAGCTTGTGGTCGGACTGGTAGGATACTGATATTGAGTGTCGGTATGCATTAGTGGTTGGTACTTGCCAGATCACTATAAGGAGGGAGGGGCAGAGAGGGAGGGATGTGATGGGGGAGTGATACAGTACTGTGCAGTGAAGGAGAGATGGGGATGTGGCAATGCAGATGAGCAATAGAAGAACAATGGCAGTGATGGGAAGGAGATGGTGATGTGGAAGGAGAAGAGCCTATGGTGGAAGAAGAGAAAGGGAAAAAAAACCAAAAACAAAGTTAAAATGTACAGCAGGTACTGCTTATATGAAAAGATTGATTAAACATGATCACCAGGGAACTTTGACACTGGCTTACATTAAAACAATTAATCAATTACTAAAAATCTCTCTTACTCTCTGGTCAAAATGATGTTAATTTTACTATTATTTCATACATAAGTTATAATTGTTTTACTTTGAACTGCAACTTGATCATTCAACTTATGTATTTCTACATGAAAAGTAGCAGCAATCTTCGTAGAACTACAAGCTCATCTGTTTCTTTTTCATATTATTATATGACAGGGCACTCTAAGGAATGGAGTAACAGTTGCAATAAAGGTGCTATCTGCAGAATCCAAGCAAGGAGTGAAGGAATTCTTGACTGAGATTGATACAATTGCAAATGTTTGGCACCCAAACCTTGTTGAGCTTATAGGTTGCTGTGTCCAAGATAGCAGCCGCATTTTAGTGTATGAGCATATGGAGAATGGTAGTCTTGATCGCACTTTGCTAGGTAACCTTGACAAAGTTATCAAGTATGATGAGTTAAAAACAATAAGTTTTGCTTTGTCTTCTTTTAAAATTCTTTTACTTTCTAGGTATGAATATTGACAAGACTACCAAGCTGAGTTGGAATATCAGATCTGCAGTTTGTATAGGCACTGCTAGAGGTCTTGCTTATCTTCACGAAGATCTTGAACCTCCTATCGTGCACAGAGACATCAAAGCTAGCAATATTCTTCTTGACAGTAATTTTGACCCAAAAATTGGTGATTTTGGTTTGGCAAAGCTTTTTCCTGATAATGTTACTCATATCAGCACACGTGTAGCTGGAACAACGTAAGCCATCCATAACTACTTGTGTAAGTTTTACCTTGATTATTAGGTTGAATAACTTGTAGTCCATGAACATAAAAATTTGGAGTATGTCATAAATTAATAATTTAACTAGCAGCACTAGTTTGGTTTTTTAGTGCTTTCATCATTAAACTCACATGTAGAGCCATCATAAAAAAATTATTGATCTTTTAATAATTTTGGCTATTAGATAATGAAAGGACACTGTTGCCCCACAACTCAAAATGTGTCAGTTGATTAAATGTGAAATATTTGTAATTTTAATATTGAATCATTTGGAATTATGAACACGATTGTATTTTAAGTACATGTATTGCTTAACCATTTTAACCATTGAATGTTGCGTGAAGAAAGTATTTTCCTTCAAACTAGCAGAAGGGATAACTGGTCCAATCTTAGACCTAAGATGTTATTCAGGAGGCCCTTCATGTCATGGATTTCACCAACTTCCACATTGATGAAGAATTTCAATTTTAAATTAAGAATTATTGCCTTAACACAGTAAACTACAAATAGACATATGTCAACATGTTCTTTCAAAATTGGAATTTGTCAAACAGAGCAGAATTGTATTTAGTGTGCTGTATTCTGCCTTCTTGAGAGGATTTAGCTAAATAAGGCTGTTGGTTTTCTTCTTGTCTAGATGACTATGGACAAAATGGTCAGCCAAAAGTGTTGTTGATACCCAAAAATTTTGTTAAACTTGGCACATTGTTGCAATATAGTTCTTCCTGCTGCTGCTACCCTGAGATTAGAAGAGTGTAACAAAAAATAAAAATAAAGTGATGCAACAAACTGAGAATTGTCATATGCGCAACATATTTTTCCCTTGTGTTACTTACATGTGCGATATTCAATGCAGTGGTTATTTGGCACCTGAGTATGCGTTGCAGGGCCAGTTAACTAAGAAGGCTGATGTGTATAGCTTTGGGGTCCTTGTTATTGAAATAATTAGTGGCAGAAGTATTTCAAAGTCATACTTGTCAGGCATGAATCAGTTTCTCTTAGAGCGGGTAAGTCATCACTCAACATCATACATACTTTTTAGTTTTGACTGATTTGCTTAGATGCCATTTCTTGCCTTTATAGTTTATATTTATTTATTTCCCTGAAATTGTCTTGCTTGGCATTAATAGTGGATGTTTCTTACACTCTATATGTTGCACTTTTTGATTTAATTGGTTAAAGATAAATTAACCATGGCAATAGAAGTATAGTTGATAACCACGTGCTCAATCCATCTACCACAAACCTGCATAGATGCATGTGTTACATTAAAAAGCTAACCCAAATGTGCAAGGATCCTACCAGTGCATGGTGAGGGTCAATGCATAAAGCTTTACCCTGCAAATAAAAATATTGTTCCTATGACTTATGTCATGGTCATCCCGGTTGCAAAGTAGCAACCTCAAATATACTAAAACATTTGCTTACTAAGGTACTCTGAATTAATTTATGTGAATGATATACTATGTTTGCAGCACATGGAGCTGAAGTCCAAGTTTGTTTCAGTAGGTTTTTGAGTGTCATGATGCTGTGAATATTTAACTTGTGAAAAGCTTCTCAAGATAGCTTATAGCTTCCTCATTTTTCAATTAATATTCAGTCTGAAATATTGTCAAATTAATTCTTTCAATGATCTTAGCAAAATTAGTTGTTTCAATCTAAATATTGTCATTACTAAAGTTCGTCGTACCACGATGTATCACCCAGTATGGGCGGTATGTATAGCCCAATAGGGGACCAGTATGAGCGGTATATTTTAGTTTATCGGTATGCCTCACCGTACCATGAGTTGGTATATTGATACGTATTGTACCGATGACTAGCTGGTAAACCAGGATGAACCAATAAGATGAACCATGATCACCACTACTAATAATCTACTCTCCACAAAGACTAAGATTCAAAATATATACAGAATCTAAAACAAAAAAGAGGTGGCCTGTCTTTATTTTTGTTTTTCTCACAGGACACTTGTGATATCTTCCCCTTGATAAATTGAATGCCAATCCCAGATTTTGTTCTTACGACAATTTATGTTTTGTGGATGTACAGACATGGCAGCTTTTTCAGGAGGGAAGGCTTAAAGAATTGATAGATCCGGTGCTGCAAGAATATCCAGAAGAACAAGTTCTGAAGTTTATTAAGGTAGCCCTCTTCTGCACCCAAGCAGTAGCTGGACGGCGACCTTCCATGACACAGGTTGTACAGATGCTGTCCCAGCCCATCAGACTCAATGAGAAGGAATTGACACCCCCAGGCTATGTGGAAGGCTCTTCCAGCACGAGAAAAGCTTCTGAAGGAACAATCTCCAGCAGCACCCAGTTTAAGGGATCGACCCCCACTGACTCCGCTGCTCAATTCACATTGAGTCCTATTACTTTTACACAATTGGTTCCAAGGTGAACTTTGCCCTGCCCGAAGATGATCACATTCCCACACCGCAAGCGGCAAATCGGTGTGTCTTTCTTTTTTTGGTTATAAATTAGGAAGAAATTTTAATTACATCAAGATTGTTCACAAACTGAGACCTAGAAACAATAGGTAGTGAGTCGTGCTATATTCTATAATTATTTGGTTTGACCATACCATTAGTTCTGTATTATATTCTGTATTATATTGTGCAAACGGTATTAATTTGTCTTTTGAATACAATTGTGTGTTTTATCTTTTTTATTTTGACAAATAATTGCGGTATTGTCCGGTATATTTGTGATGGTTCAAGCTTTACTGGCCATATCATTATGCTTCTGCTAGTAGGTTTCATCTTTGCACTAGTTTGGCGTTGGTGTTGATAACTTCAGCGTGTTCCTACGTTAAAAAAGGAATTCTCAAATCCTGGTAAGCTTATGCGCTAACATGTCTGCACTTATATTATTAACATTATTGCAGAAGGCAGACCAGGAAAGACGAACACGACAAGGAATGCCGGAGAAGAGAACTAATTCTACCTCTTGATTCCGTTGCAGAAACATAAAAGGCTTGCATGCATCTGCCCTGGTCTTCGTCGAGGGAGTCAGTGCACTTCTTCTTCGTCTTCTTGCATCCTTGGCTGCTGCAGAGGGGCTTCGACCATCTCCAATCCTTCCTCAGTACTCCCTCCGCCGCTCGCATTGTAGCCATGCACGAGCTTCTCACCGCCCACCATGTTTCTGTGCTCCGGAGTCCACGGGCCTCCTCCTCTCCTGCCGACCAACTCAGGCACCCGTCCGTTGCCGACAAAGAGGTACCGGCAGCAGCAAGTTTCGCAACCATGTAGCAGGAAATCTTCATGGTTTAGCGTTTGCTCGCTTCTTGCTTTCTTTACTGATAGCATACAGGTTTGGTTTCACGAGACTTGAACAGCTGTTACAGAGCTGCTTGCAGCGCATGGCGCAACAAACTGCAGCAAACAAAAGGGGCGTGCCCTTTCTGCATGGATAGCGTGAGCTACCGGAGGAAGACAACTAAATGCATGAAAAGTGTTTGAACTATTGAAGCCACAGACTCTCTTCGTACATCTTTATCATGAGAAAACATAGAATCCAAGAAACGAAAGAGAAGATAATGCAGAAAATTAGTTGAATTTCCACAGCTGCTCATAACTTTCGTCTGCCTCATTCCTGCTTGGATGTCGAGGCCACCGGAACCCTACTCGTAATGCCATCTCTGCTTCATGCCTATATGTCACGGAACAACTCAATCTACAGAACATCTCGGAGATTTTGCCTTATAAACTGTGTGCGTATATGGCATTACCTGTAGAAAATATGGTAAATGAGACGACTTAACCTTGTTTTCATGTTACGGTCGGCATAACGCGAGCCGAAACGAGTTGGTAGGCAAAAAAAAACACCCGGTTCAGCCAAGTGCTAGTTCGGATCGACTTGATTGATTTAACCCGGTCGGGACGGACGCCAAGGAGCCAGGTATGGAGGCAACCTCGGACGCGGAGTCGGCGGCGGCCGTGGCCACGACGCGACTGGGAGCGTATGGCGGTGACGCGGAGGTGGTGGAAGAGGCGGCGGGGGAGATACTGCTGCTGTGGGCTCTTCAGCAGCCGGCGGCGCAGCGGCAGAACGCCTTCGTCCGTCACTCCTCCCAAACCCTCGCTATCGACGCTTGCGGCCACTGCCTCACCGTCCTCCAGTCCCCTTCCTCCATGGTAAATCATCTCATTTGTTCGATCCCCTTCTCTTCTTCTTCTTCTCAAGCGACCTAGATTTGCGCATGTGCGTGGGCGTGTTCAGAGCACGCCCGGCGTGACCGGGGCGGTGATGTGGGACAGCGGAATCGTTCTCGGCAAGTTCTTGGAGCATGCTGTTGACTCACGAACGCTGAGTCTCCATGGAAAAAGGGTCGTCGAACTCGGCGCCGGCTGTGGCTTAGTCGGGTAACTTCGATTTCTCTATCTTGCTTCCGAGGGCATGTAAAGCGGATTGCTGGGCGAATTTGCACCTGAATTTGAATCAAATTCATGTATTGATAGAGCATAGTTGATTGCTATATGTTGGTGTTTTCAGCTGCATAGCAGCTCTCTTGGGTGCAGATGTCATGCTCACCGATCTTCCTGACCGGCTCAAGCTCCTGAAGAAGAACGTGGATCTGAATGTGGAAGGATGTAATAAGCGTGGCTCAGCGAGAGTTTGCGAGCTTACATGGGGTGATGGTATCGATCCCGAGCTCCTCGAGCCCATGCCTGACATTGGTATGATACGCAGATATTTCCTCATCTACTTAATTTAACATCTGCTGCATGGCATAGAGGTGTACCTCAGGGAGGATCAGTGTTACCTTTAAATATTTAAAGAGATTATTTCCGTGACTCGAACTCTGAAACATGCCTTGCCTTTAGCAATACATGTATGTTCATCCAAATTTTTCCATCAATTTGGTGCCATAATCGTACACTGAGGCCATAAATAAAAACCAACAAAGCAATGTCAAGACTTGAAGTATCACTATAATCTATAATACTGGAAGGGCATAGGTTTTTTATATTTTATTTGAGTCAGTAAGGATGCATTTCATTGGATGTAAGTTCCATGAAAGTAGTCTTTAAAATCAATCTCTTGTATAGTCTCGAAATTATCTCTTTCAGTGTATCTTTGATACCCCAAAGGAAATAGAGTTAATTTGTTTTCCAGACTGTGGAAAAAACTAGGTTTTTTTTTTGCCCGGTCTTATCTATCAGTACCAGAAGAGAAGTTCTGAAATCTTCCTATCAATCACTTTTCCTGCAACCTATCTCAAAGGGAGAGTAAATCCTCACATTTGCCACACTTAGCATACAAAAGGGAATAGGAGAACTGTTTTACTTTTTCTTTCCTAAATGCATGTGCTGCTTATCTGTTTTCGATGGAGAGATCTTTTGGTACAAAGACTTTCTCTGCCATTTCCTTTCAAACCAATAGAAGGGAAAGGAAATTAACATAATGTAGGTAGAGTTGGAGCAACTTTGTAGTTACCAGATATAAGACATGAGGCAAGCATATACTGGACTTCAACAAAAAAATCAATGATTTGGCGCTTTATGATGCTGTGCTAATATTTGACTTGTGCCAAGGTTTCAATCGCTAATCTGCCATTTCATACACCAAGATACAGCATGAGAAATTTTTGGGATTCATCTTTGATCTCCTGTCATTTAGAGCATTGATTGGTGACCTCTAAGCTGCAGTTTTTCTGCAGATTATTAGACTTATCTTGGTTAAATACTTTTGGTAATACTTTGCAAACATTTCGTATTTTAGTTCTTGGATGGTTAAATATTTTTGGTAATATTTTGCAAACATTTCGTATTTTAGTTCTTGGATCAGATGTAGTCTACAGTGAAACAGCAGTTGAGGATCTTTTATCGACATTAAAGCAAATTTGTGGGTGCCATACAACAGTCTTTGTGGCTGGGGAACTCCGAAATGGTAGTTTCTTTTTCTCCGAGACAGTAATCATAAAAAAATGTCCTGTCAAGACTTCTCACTTATAATCTCTGTTTGGCAGATGCTGTGCTTGAATACTTCTTGGAAGGTGCAATGAAAGAGTTTGTAGTTGGTCGTGTCGATCAGAGTCAATGGCATCCTGATTATCGTAGTGATCGAGTGGCACTATACATTCTGGTGAAGAAATGATGAAATGGTGCTATCTGGACAATCTTGATACAATTGATGCCAACAATGGATGCCTAGTTGCAGTCCTTTAGAGTCTAGCATGATGCATGCAGTTTGCAGAAGGGTTCGATGCAAAATATTCTTTGTTTATGGAGCTATGAAGAGAGAACACAGAACCTCTTCTTGTTTTTCACTGAGAGCTAAAACGTATTAGAACCTGACATGCAACTCTGAGTTGATTCTGTTTCAAAACAAGCACTATGTGAACAATCTACTCCCCCTACAAATTCAATGCTTGCAGTAGAATGGAACGATCTTATTCATGCTAAGGAGAATTCATCATATGTAAAGCTCGGGATTTGTTGTCGATAAAACTGTCTCTACAAGTGATTCATTTTTTGTCAAGTTTTATGTTAAGTTGCCACATTTTTGCTTGTGGTCTCTTGCATATGAATGGAAGTTCTTTAAGCATCCAGAGTTCAGATTCTCTTGTTTTTCGTTTCCATTTATTGTAACCAGAAAACCAGTTTATTTGGAAACCATCTAAACAAAAAATCTGTGTGCTCAAAACTCAATCATCAAATTGACTTGTTCATATTATCGCTGATGTTGTCTTCTTCATATTAACCTTTGGTAAAGAGCCTACTGTTCTTCGAGGCCCAGAGGTCAGGCAAGCCAACGGGTCAGTCTCCTTATCCATATCATGCATCTTCGGCCATGAAGAAGATGACCAGTATCAGTCATCATGTTCTTCCGACACATTTGCTCAGGTGGACTTGGTGGGACGGTGCTACGACGCCGGTGGCGTATGCTGTGACGATGTTGTCATGGAGGGCGATCGAGTTCGAAGAGCGAGCAGATAGTCGCCGCAGGCCAATCAGACTCCGCTCTCGAAGCAATTAGCTGGGGAACCGATTCCTTGGTCAAAGCACACACAACCTGACACTCTATGGGTGCAGGTAAACAACAAGCAATCTCTCTCTCTCTCTCTCTCTCTCTCTACTTGTTTGTGTTCTTCCCTGTTTCTTTCCTCGACAATCAATCGTGTGAAAAGGTTGGTGATGGAGACACCGATCATACTTTGTTGGAAGAGGGCAGAGGACATGACCACCCCAAGGACAGCATACAAGGTTAACTGCGACCATCCAGGTTCGGAAGTGGCAGCTGAGACTGCTGCTGCAATGGCTGCAGTCTTCATTGCTTTCAGACCTTACGATTCTCGGTTCTCCGATCTCCTCCTTCTCTTGCATGCACGGCAGGTAAGTACACAATCGCATACTAATTAAGGCGGAGCAAAGACGTTCATATATATATATATATATATATATATATATA
>LVTN01000397.1:146542-194152 GCA_001649415.1 Musa itinerans
TATATATATATATATATATATATTATATATATATATCTGATGTTCTTCTTGCAGCTGTTCTCCTTTGCTGATACATACAGAGGCCGATACGACGACTCTGTTCACTCTGTTCGCAAGTACTACCCTTCTTCCAGTGGCTATTCGGTAAAGAACACCTCTCTGATACAGATCGATCATCCAAAACAAAGCATAGAATCAGGTGCAACAATTCAACTCCTGGATGCAGGATGAACTGCTCTGGGCTGCCGCTTGGCTTTTCGAAGCCACAGACGACAAGCTCTACCTGCACTACGTCGCTGAAAACGCTGCCGTCCATGGCGGAACCGGGTGGTCTGTTACTGAATTATCATGAGACAACAAGTTTGCAGGCTTGCAGATCCTCCTCACAAACGTATGCAGCTCATCAGAACACGAATTTCGATACCCGACGATTAAGCTCGATCATAACGAGACTCCATCTCCATTTAGGTGTTCGTCAGGGGTCGTGGTGAAACACACGACGCGACGCTCGAGCAATACAAGGCCCAGGCTGAGTACTTCCTCTGCGCGTGCCTGCAGAAGAAGAACGGCATCAACGTCGACATGACTCCAGGTTACAACCTTATTCTGTGACCTTGTCATCGTTCTCGTCAGGATCATTTTGGGTGAATTCGATCGATGCGTTTGAACAGGGGGTTTACTGTACTTCCATGACTGGCACAACCTGCAGTACGTTTCCTCGGCAGCATTTCTCTCGGCCGTCTACTCTCGTTACCTGAACATGGCAGATGCTAACCTCATCTGCCCCGATGGCCCGCTTAGTCCTGACATGCTCCTAAAATTTGCGCAGTCACAGGTATTTGTTGATCAAGGAGTTGCATCTCTGTTCATCTCTCTCTTGTGCTGCTTCCAATAACATGAAGTTGGATTGCTGGAACTCATCAGGCCGACTACATTCTGGGGAGGAATCGAAAGTCCATGAGCTACTTGGTTGGCTACGGGTGGAACTATCCCACTCGTGTCCGCCACAGGGGAGCTTCCATCCCATCCGTATTTGTACTGCCTTCTGCTGTGGGATACATAGAGGGATTTGACAACTAGTACGTTAGCATGAACGGTAACCCCTACGTCACTGAAGGAGCTCTCGTGGGAGGTCCTGATCCGAGAGAGGAGTTCTACGACGACCGGTGTAAGTACGAACAGACAGAGCCGTCCATCGCTGGAAATGCTCCTCTGATTGGCCTTTTCGCGGTGTTGGACAGCTTAGCTGGGGATCGAGGTAAGTCCCTTAAGACTGAGATTTCAGAATCAGATTCAACAGGAAAAACGAGAATGTGATGCATTGTGATTTCTCAGGCTATGGTGAGTAGAAATCAGCAGAATCGCATCGAGCGCCAGCCGGTGAGTAGTGTTGCATGCAGATGAATGGAAGTGATTCTGCAACTCCATGATCTCTTACACAGACGGCTCTTGTCTGCAGAAGCACCGGTTGAGTTCGTTCACGCGGTAACCCACACATGGAAGCACAAAGGAGCAGAGTATTTCGGGTGAAGGTGACGGTGAAGTATATTAGCAAAGATATTATTAAGAAAAATAAATTATGATAAAATTATTATGATCTGTTTGATACTATGTTATTATGATTCTAAATTATAAAAATTATAATAATATATTATCATGATTATATCAATAATTAAGATCACGATCTCAACATAATCTCCTATTCTATGAAATGATATAGTAAATATTTTATATTTATTATTGATTGAGAAAATCATGTAATTATCATATTTTGTAATATCTCTTTGTATATATAAATTCATACTCAGTATCAATAAAAAATAATCTAATAATTTCTTCTTATGATATGAGTTTTTTTCTTTGATTATTTCTTTGCTATGGTTGCTTTGTACCTCTTTCATCGCCGTAATAGTATTGCAACTTGTTTTGAGCTTTATACTTTAGCAAGTCTCCCTCTTGTAAGCTATTTCAGATTTTTTTCTTTTCTACTTTTCGACATGGCCAATAATGTTTTTTTAACTAACTACTCATCTCATATCATCCCCAACTCCTTTATTCTTGAAAATACTTTTGTCTTCATTAATATTGTAGTCCAAGCTCCTCTCAAACTTACATCTATAAACTATACCTCATGTATACTCAATTTATTTTTTTTTAATCGACTATAATCTTATGGGTTATGCAGATGACATCATCACTTGTCCTCCACAAATACTTAGATAGAATAATCTTGAAGTTGTTAATCTTAAGTACACTTTTTGGATTCATCAAGATCCACGCTAAGATAGATTCAACTCGAATGGAACTTTCTGCGACTTCAGATCTTGAACTTGACTGAGAACATATTAACCACAAAGCTAAGTGAGGAGATTTAGGCCAAGAGAGTTGGGCCAGTGAAAGTAAAGTCAATCAGAAGTCAACTAGCAATTTCATCTAGTTATCCATAAATAGTCATAATCTTCTTAGAAGTATTATCATTGCTTCTCTCTCCTCAAATCATTCCCTCTATAGTCTGTACAAAATCCTTTTATGAAGTATGGTCCAAGCTTGCAATAATGTATACTAATCAATCTCATGGTCACCTTATGTAACTTCAAGAAACTCTATTCAAATTTTCTAAGAGCATAAAATCTATTTCTAACTAAATGTAGGCTATCAAAATTCAAGTCGATGCATTTGTTATAGCTGATGCACTTTTTGATAATGAAAAGATTATTTTTCATGTATTAAATGGTCTTGGTTTAGATTATAAGGAGATCTTAGTTGCGATTCATACTCACGATAGCCCTATATATTTTGAAGAATTTCATGATAAGTTTTTGGACTATGAATTTTATCTTAAGCGAGAGTCACCACCTTTTGATGCCGCTTTTATTATCATCAATTTTGCTAACAAAGCTAATTTTAGTAACAAAGGCAAGATCTATAGCCGGCAAGATAATCGTCCAAACAATCACTCTGAAAGCAACATTCAATAATGTCACAACAAAAGTGTCAACAAATTTGATCAACAATTCAACAATAAAGTCACTTGTCAAATATATAACTTGCAAGGTCATGTTGCTAAGAAATATCATCGTTTGCAAGCTACTATTTCATGGATGTTTAAACTTTCATACCTGCCTTATTCTACATATCTTATTGCACCACCTACTCGATTTTCATTATCACCATCGCATGCTCACTTTGTTGCTCAATCTTTTCAACCTTCATTAAACTGACTTATTGATTCTAAGGTTTCTCATCGTGTCATGTCTAACTTGAATAACCTATCTTTTCATTTAGAATATGATGGTTCATATGATATCATAATATGTGATAGTAAAAGTTTCAAAATAAGTTCTATAAACATTTCCTCTCCCTTAAAATCCTTTTGACTTTCTGATGTTCTTTATATTCTTGATATGAAGGATATCTATCTCTAAATTATATTCTTTTAATAATATTTCTATTGAATTCTTACCCTCTTTATTTGTTGTGAAAGATCTCAACATGAGGGCATATCTCATGGAGGGGCTGAATAGAAATGAAGTTTATGAGTGATCAATTATTGTACCATCTAAATCTATTTTTATTTTGACCACTATTAAAGCTCTATTTCAAGAACGACATAATCTATTAGGACATTTTTTTAAGGTACTAAATCATATTATTCATTCTTATAATTTATTTTTATCATCATCATCTTGTCATCTCTTTTCGTGTAACTCATGCAAATGTAATAAAATGCACAAGCTTTCATTTTTTACATCCTCTCTCACAAGTAGTTCACCTCTTCAACTTATGTATTATGATATTTGGGATTCTTCACTAATCCAATCTTATGATGGATTTAACTACCATCTTATCTTTATTGATCATTTCACAAAGTACATGTGGTTATTTCCATAAAGTAAAAATATGAAGTATCCATCATTTTTTCAAAGTTCAAACTTATTGTTAAAAAGTTCTTTCAATGATCTATTGTTTTATTTTACTGTAATAATGGTAGTGAATTTAAAAGCTTCTTGAAAACTAATAAAATCTCTTATTTTCTCACCCCTTTACATACTCCTGAACATATTAAAATAATGAAATGTGGTCATCAACACATCATCCAAACTAGTCTCATACTCTTTACTCAAGCTTCCTTACCTCTTTAATTTCGGTCTCGTGCATTTATCATATTAATTTATTTTATCACTCTAGTTCTAAACATAGTTTTACCATTTGAAAAACTATTTATATTCATTTTTAATTATGGTAAATTATATATTTTTGGGTGTATATATTATCTATGGTTAAAACCTTACACCCATAACAAATTGGAAGCTTGATCACAGCCATGTGTTTTTCTTGGATATTCCACTAATCAAAGTGTCTTTAAATATTTTGATCCATCAACTAAAAGAATTTTTATTTTTTGTCATGCTGATTTTATGAAATCTATTTTTCTTTGTAAATCGCTTGGCTCTCTTTTATCTAGACTAACTTCTAATATTTTTGTTAATTGGGTTCTCTAAATTCATGAGTCACCTCATATTATCATTTCTGTTCAGGGTGAAACATCAACCCCACTCACCAATCCAAATACTTTATCCACATAGATCCCACCAGATCCTTCCTCAATGATGCATGATGAACAATAGGTTATCTCATCCATCTGAGAGTATTATGCAATAAGAGAATTATTTTAGTACCTCCTACTTTAAATTCTTTTCGTCCAATACGTCCTAGATATGTCATTGACTTTATACTAATTCATGTGATGGTTACTAGATCCAAAAATCAAGTCTTTAAACTAAATAAATATTTCTTTATTTCTATAAAACAATATCAAAAATTTATATCTAATCCTTCTACTATTAACTAAGTTCTAAAATTTTTTGAATGATGAGTAGTAATGTCTAAAGAATATAATGTTTTGTTACAGAATGATACATGTGACTTAGTTTCATCCTATCAAGTCAAAATCTTGTAGGGTGCAAATTGATTTTTTATATCAAACAAAATCCTAATATGTCCATTAATAAATATAAAACAAGACTTATTACAAAGGGATTTCATTAATGTCTAAGCCTTGAGTACCATGATTCATTTACCCAAGTTATGAAGCCAATAACAATTTGTATTATTTTATGTCTTGATTTATCTAACAATTGGGGACTTCGACAGTTTTTGATGGTCATATTTTTATTATTTTATGTGAATAATGCATTTCTTCATGGTCATATTTTTTAGAATGTATTTATAAGGCAACCTCTAAGCTTTATTGATCACGATCTCAATTTATGTATAAGCATGCTTTCAATCATTGGACAACTATTAAAATGCATTATTAATCATGACTTATTTCTCTGAAAAGACTCTCCTTTATTGATTCATGCATTTTTGGATGTCGATTGGGCATGTAATAAGGATAATAGGACAATCTACCAGTATTTATATCGTATTTCTTAGTCACAATCTAATCTCTTGGAGTTCCAAGAAACAATACTCTATTGCAAGATTTCTACGGATGCTGAATATTGAGCGATTGCTTCTACAACTGTTAAACGTTGTTAGATTCGATCATTGCTATATGAATCATTTATCACAATCTTTTATCCTCTATCTATATATTATGACAATATCGGGATAACAAATATTTGTTAATCCTATATTTCATTGTCCAATGAAGCACATAGTTGTTGACTTTCATTTTATTCATGATAAAATTCAAAATGATGAGTTGTGTGTCTTTCATGTCTCATCTTATGATCAATTTGTAGATACTCTTCTTACAAAGTCTTCAATTCCTTTTATTTCGATCTAAGATTGATGTCTCCGATAGAAATATTATATTACGAGATAATATTAAGAAAGATATTATTGAAAAAATAAATTATGATAAGATTATCAAGATCCTCTCAATATTTTGATATTATATTATCATGATTCTAAATCATAAAAATTATGATAATATATTATCATAATTCTTATGATTTAGAATCATGATAATATAATATCAAAATATTGAGAGGATCTTGATAATCTTATCATAATTTATTTTTTCAATAATATCTTTCTTAATATTATCTCGTAATATAATATTTCTATCGGAGACACCAATCTTAGATCGAAATAAAAGGAATTGAAGACTTTGTAAGAAGAGTATCTACAAATTGATCATAAGATGAGACATGAAAGACACACAACTCATCATTTTGAATTTTATCATGAATAAAATGAAAGTCAACAACTATGTGCTTCATTGGACAATGAAATATAGGATTAACAAATATTTGTTATCCCGATATTGTCATAATATATAGATAGAGGATAAAAGATTGTGATAAATGATTCATATAGTAATGATCGAATCTAACAACGTTTAACAGTTGTAGAAGCAATCGCTCAATATTCAGCATCCGTAGAAATCTTGCAATAGAGTATTGTTTCTTGGAACTCCAAGAGATTAGATTGTGACTAAGAAATACGATATAAATACTGGTAGATTGTTATCATGATCTCAACATGATCTCTTATATTATAAAATAATTTAATAAATATTTTATATTAGTATTAATTAAAAATATATATAATTAAAATATTTTATAATTTTTTATGTATGTAAATTCACATTCAGCATCAATAAGAATTAAATTAATCAATTCTTTTCGAAGAACATATATGACTCTGGATGATCACGTACCTCGAGCCGAAGATCGAGGATCTCAGCGGGCCTCTGTGGGGCCAAAGCGCCGACGCCGGATAAGAAGATGTACGAGCTCCCATCATGGCTCGAGATCTCGGATCCATACTCCGAGTTCGTCTTCGTGTACATTCAAGGTAGAGCTCAAGCTGAAGTTTCGGTGGTCAGACACGCTGAAGCCGTGTGTGATCTGTGAGGACGATTTGCTCGACGACCGGGGACTGTTTAGTCGAGTGCGATCAGCGGTGTGTCACGGGGAGCAAACTTTGGAGCCGTCTTCCTGTTCTTGCTCGGCTCTGTCTTGTCCGTCTGATGGGACGTACGTCCACTGTGGTCTGTGGGTCTCATGCTATCTTCACATGCCCGCAGTAAACAGTGTGCTCATCATTGTGCCCAATTCGTCGAGATGGTGGCTTGCGGAGAAACGTACGTATTGGATCGCAGTCGCATGTCGTGAAGGATCATAAAAAAGAATTAGATGTGCTGCTATTTATTGCTGTCTCCTATTTGTTCTTTAGCTGCCAATTCGCATTGAAACAAGAGAATTTCCTGTAGACTTCCGTTTGGTTGGATTATGATACCGTCGATCGATTTTTATCGTTCATCTGATGTGGTGAAATCGATTAGGATTCTTCTATTCTCCGAGTGTCGTTATATTGGGAAGAATATATAAAAAAAAGAGAGTCACGATTGAATGATTGAACGAAGAAAAAAAAAAAAAAAAGCCTCTCGAGAGTAAAACAATGTTAATATCACATATCAGTTCAGTTCGTTTTGTAGAAACGAAGTATCGCTCTTCAATATTAATTCCTTAAGTTCAACTGAAAGCATGTCTAAAAATATTGCTTTATCAATGTTTATTTTTCATTACAAAATATTTTTAAATATTATATTATATTTAATTGGTATCGTTTTGTATGTCGATCCTAATTGATCAAATATACTTATTGTTAAGTCAATTTTTAATTGATCTTGTTCAAGTTGGATACTGATTTGGAACCAACCAAGATCCTCTTTCGCTACAGTCCCAATTCAGTCTTAGCTAAAACTTGATTTGCCCGACCTCGAGAATGTCAAACCTTGCATAACTGCATCGAGGACATTCTCGACAAAAGTTCCTCTAATTGTCAAAATTAGTTTGGGGTTCGAATGATTCTAAATGAATTTTTATGCACTTGGAGAATCTTTTTATAGTCAACTCTTAGAATTGTTACTCTCGTAATTTATGCTTGTTATGAGAGTAATATTCTCAGGTCTAATTACGATCGTGGTATCATGATATACCGAATCCAAGATACCATAATGATATGGTTAACCTGGTTACAAGATGTAGTAGCTTTTTTCTTGTAATGCGGAGGTGTCGATCATGCATCAATTACATAGCCCTAAGTGTCGGATATGTATCGATCACATAACTCTAAGCTGTTAGCCATATATCATCCTCGTGGTATTAGGGTGGCGGTCACGTAATACCCCAAGTGTAGTTGGTATCATTATTCCTGTCTCGGTTGCCATATAGTTCCACTATACTTGGTATCTAATACAAATGCTACCACTAATGGAGTTTTTCTCATCTAGTAAACCCTAGCCAAGGCGCTCATGATGTCAAGATTGACATGCTGTTGTTCCCATCAACTCGAGCCAAGGCGCCATTACTTGGATTCATTTTGGGGAACTCTGAAAAGAACCATCATATTATATTATCAAAGATATGGAAGAAGACATCATGCAAAATATAAACTTTGAGCTGATCAAAATCGGCATGGAATTTTCAAAGTCATCAGCCGATCCAATCCACATGTTAGGTTACATGTAAAGATTCTGCGTCATTATCAATGTCAATTTAACGACGTGCCCAAGTTTTCATCAGTCTCAGTCGTTTGATGCTGCCTTGCATTCATCACATTCTCAATTTTTTTATTTATCTAAATTAATAAGATCTTCTTGGAAATGTCATATGGTCGAAACCCGATACAAACTTGGGTATAGCTTAATATCTAATCGGATTCTTATCCTATAAAAATATTGTTCTTATTAAAAAGTAGAAATTTAAATCTTTATCTCATGAATCTTTATATCTAAAACATGGACTTATCTGATAGTAATACATCAAAATTATCGAAGATTATATATTCAAAGTTTTATCCAACAAGTTTGAGGATGTTAGCTATTCTATTGTATTGCCAAATGGACTATATAATCTTTTCTTCTCGTTTGCATCAGTCTCTAGTAACTGTTAATATTAACTACTACATTATATATATATATATATATATATATATATATATTATCATCACAATTAATTTTTGAAAGTATATAGTATCAATTACAGTTTCGGCCAACAATGAGGACAGTATATGGACATACCAACGAGTTCTTATGTTTTACCTAATGAATTGAATTTTGAAAAGATGAATAAAAAAATCAACTTTGAAAGGTGTACGTGCAATTTTGAAGGAAAAAATTGGAAGCCTATAATGTCAAATTTGATTATCAACTTAGGACATCGAGTTTAACATGACTTAACTTTTTTGTTAAAGAGATATTGATAGAAAGGTTATTATTGATCAATCATCATTCAACATGTCTTCCTATAATATTCAAACATAAAAAAGATGATAAAAGTTATCTTTCGTCAATCTACTTTCATGAACATAGGTTCAAAACAAGTAATTATGATATATTGTCTCTACCCTTGTTATCTCAAAAAATATTTCATTTTTTTATCATAAAAATTCACTTTTAATATAGTTAAAGTATTTTTTTTATCATTAGTAACTGCACTCATTTATTTTAGGTTACTAATTTGGTTATCCGATGGATCGAACGAGAAATCTCTCTCGATTTTGATCTTCATATTAAGTGGTACTTTGGAAGCTGGATATTTTTATCTTGGAGGTATCTTAGATAATATGATATTTTTATCTTGGAGGTATCTTAGATAATCTTGTACGCATGAATATGAATCATATCGAACTGATGAGGATGTCAATATATATTTTTTTCTAATATATATAATTTATGCCATTATAAATACTTATAAGGTGACACTGAAACCTACAACACAAAGTAAAAAAAAAAGAGTATATTAAAGTTCATAACACTGGTGATGTACGTGAAGATAGGGTCACCTTTTTTATAATACTTCAAGTACGTCACGAGTATTCCGATATTATAAGTTACTAATTTTTTTACTTATATCATGTCGATCATAATCGTATTCTGAAATTACCGAGGTAATATATCATGTGGAGATTCGGTATGGATGTGACATACGCATGGGTTGGTCGTAAGGAGATTTGACTAATTTAAGGACCACGTATTGCGATGTAAAGTAAGTATTCACCCTACCGAAAGACTCACGTCAATCTTCCCATCACAAGTGGGAAATACAATTTCAAATACGGCCTATTAGTGTGACAAATGGACGGCCAAAACCATCTTCTCGGTCGAATCTTTTTAAGTCTTGTTGTTCTCTACGACACATAATTCACCATAGGCATAGTTTTTAAAGCTATATAAATAGTGCCAAAATATGTCATTTGATATGTCCATATCTCTATGGCATCTTTTAGTCGCATTGAGACCCCACAAGCAAAAGAGACTTTATCTCCGGCATATCTAGATTTTTCTTTGTTTTCTTGTACGTAATAACGAGTAGAAGGGATAGAGAAAAAGACAAGTGCAATTAGATGTTTCTTACCTACACTTTTAATGTGGTAGTCTTTAATAGTAAACATGCATTCATGTAGAAGTTAACAAAAAGATTGGAATTGGTTGATGTGTGAGTTGAGTTAGACAAGAAAAGTAAGATTAATCCCATATATTTATTTGCCTTCCTTGTTCCATTAGAACTCTCAAGGAGAAAATGAAGATATAACTTGCTCATGCATTATCAACATCAAATCTTTTTTTGTTTATGTGTGTGTATATATATATATATATATAGACTTTATCTCCGGCATATCTAGATTTTTCTTTGTTTTCTTGTACGTAATAACGAGTAGAAGGGATAGAGAAAAAGACAAGTGCAATTAGATGTTTCTTACCTACACTTTTAATGTGGTAGTCTTTAATAGTAAACATGCATTCATGTAGAAGTTAACAAAAAGATTGGAATTGGTTGATGTGAGTTGAGTTAGACAAGAAAAGTAAGATTAATCCCGTATATTTATTTGCCTTCCTTGTTCCATTAGAACTCTCAAGGAGAAAATGAAGATATAACTTGCTCATGCATTATCAACATCAAATCTTTCTTTGTTTATGTGTGTGTATATATATATATATATATACATTTATTATATAATATGTCTATTTCAGATGCTTTTGCTGAGTTATATTCGTGTAATCTCGATTGCGGTACTTTTTCTCTTGCGTTATGTTTATCTACTAAATTGTTTTCTCTTTTTGTAGATTTTTAGTGAATCTTATTGGATTTGGAGGAGGCTGACCTTTTACGGGGCCTTATACTGTGAGGGTGTAATATGGTTGAGGTTTTGTCGTGATCACGAGAGGAAGAAACAAAAGCATGAGGTAGGGAAGGGGGAAGCGCGACGGTGGCTGGGGCCCAACCCTCGCCACATAGCGACACACTTGCCTTGGCGAGACACCATCAACAGCAACATTCTGCTTTGCTTTGCTTTCCTTTGTCTCTCCTCCTGTTCGTGTAATTATCTATCCAATTCTTCGCTTTCGTGGTGTAAAAGGGTGAGGAATCAGGGAAGACGAGAGAGGAGGAAAAGCGTGACAAGTAACTCAGATATATCTGAAAGCCAGCCTCGGCCGCAGAAGAAGAAAGAGTTCCTCTCTTCCTCTGCCTTCGCTAGCTAGCTGCTGCTCCTCTCTTCCTTCAGAGAGAGACGATGGGTATCTTCTCGGTTTCCTCTCTGTCTCTGTCCCCGCCTACTCGTTCCTGAGCCAACTGGTGGTTTGGCCTGCTGCCAGGGTCCTTTGTTCTTTAGTAGAGGTGGGAAGAGTCGAGAGAGAGAGGATTGTTATGTGTGCCTACATCCAATACTACTCTTCATGTACCGGTGTTTGGGTGTTCCTCTCATTGTTTTCCTTTCTTTGGTAGCTTTCTTGTCTTTAGATTTGGAGGAGGGAGGCCGGAGGTTTTCAGGAGACTTGTGGAAGATTGAGATGCCTAATGACGGAAAGAACAAAACGGGAGATGATGGATTCATGTTGGGTAGTGAGTCTTTCTTCTGTGCCACTGATTCGGACCAGTAACTGATCTTACCACAGACCAAAAGAAGGAACCAGGGTTGACCTACAAAGATCTGATGTTCCTCGGAATCATGGAGGAAGAACACTGCAGCGACCAAAAGCCACACCCGCCGCTGCAGCAACAATCATCATCGGCAACGCCAAGCTCGTCGGCTGCTGTTCCTCAGAAGAAGAAGAAGAGGAACCTCCCTGGAAAACCATGCAAGTACCTAAACTTCCACTCGTTACTCGATCCTTTCTTTTATTCCCTCTCTTCAAATCCTGTTTTGAGAGAGAGAGAGAGAGAGAGAGAACAAAAGATCTCTCTCTCTCTCTCTCTCTAATATGTAGGTCTTGTGCATGAAGTATGTGGGTTCCTTTTCCTTCAGCTTCATCTTCCATATATGTCAAGTATGAGGAATGGATCGTACGTTCGATTTTAATTACAGATACGGATGCGGAGGTAATAGCTTTGTCACCCAAAACACTGATGGCCACGAACCGCTTCACCTGCGAGGTCTGCAACAAAGGGTTCCAGCGGGAGCAGAACCTCCAGCTGCACCGGCGCGGCCACAACCTGCCGTGGAAGCTGAAGAAGAAGAACCCGGACGAGGTCCGCCGCCGCGTGTACCTCTGCCCGGAGCCCACCTGCGCCCACCACGACCCGTCGCGGGCCCTCGGGGACCTCACCGGAATCAAGAAGCACTTCTGCCGCAAGCACGGCGAGAAGAGGTGGAAGTGCGACAAGTGCTCCAAGCGCTACGCCGTGCAGTCGGACTGGAAGGCCCATTCCAAGATCTGCGGCACTCGCGAGTACCGCTGCGACTGCGGCACTCTCTTCTCCAGGTACCTCCTGCATGCGTCCATTCCTTGAAGCACTCAAAACCTTCACCATACTGCACTGGATTGATTACATGCTCCCACACACCACAAACAGCCTCCGCTCCGGTGATGCCGATTAGTGTTCCTTTAGTTAGTTAGGGCTAGGGTTGGATTCAAGATCCAGTTTCTCATGGGAACCATCGCCTCGCTCTCTCTCTCTCTCTCGCCTTTGTGTTCACGTGGTGACATGGAGGCAAAGTTTATCAGGTTGATTTGTTGGCTTTCGATTTGGAGATATATGGGCAACTGGCATGGCTTGGCTTTTCAGGTCCACACCAATTCACAAGGTTGGATTGAGTGGGTAGAGAGATTAAGTAGCTTTCATGGTTTTGGAATGAGCTCGTATATGGGGTTCCGCATTAAATGAAGAGGTTATTTATGGATGGAATTGTTGGGTTGCACATTTGCTGCAAAATATGCCCTTATTGCATTGATTGATGTGTCGGTCCTAAGAATGGGGTTTTCCTTTAATTAGACTCTCCTTTATCCTTCTTCTCTCCTCTTTGCTATACCTTTTGCCTGGTAACATCTGACACCTCACCTCTTCTTTGAGTATATACACACATGTATATATATATATACATCATATACATGTACATACATATACGTATACTTCATGAATGTCTTAGGAAAAGAATTGGCCAGTAACCTTCATTTGGAACTCTTGAACAAAGTAAAGAACTAATCTTGAACTGAAAAGGTTTGCATTCTTCCTCATCACGGTGAGATGAGATTAACTGAGCTCTTATGACTTGCTGGAATCCAATGCAGGCGAGACAGCTTCGTCACCCATAGAGCCTTCTGTGATGCATTAGCACGAGAAAGCGCAAGGCTTCCGACCGGTGTGCACGCCATCGGCGGCCAGTTGTACCCAAACAGAGGCATAACGTCGCACTTCTCATCCTTAGCTCAACCTTCCAACGGCCTCCTCCTCCTGCGGGAAAATAGCGGTGCGGATCACATCGACGCCACCACCTCTCGGCAGCCTCAGCCATATCACCCGTCCTCATTCTACATCGGTGGTGGATCTAACCAAGGTTTCGATGAGGACCCGCAGCTGCTTCAAAGCAAGCCCTTCCGTGGCATGATGCAACTCCAAGATCTCCAAACAGTGGCCGATGCCTCCTCCTCTTCTGCTGCGGCCGCTGTCAACGCTTTCAATCTTGGCTTCTTCCCCGGCAGCGGTAGCACGAATGCCCTCAACAGTGCAGGTGGAGGCACTGAGCCGATGACGCTGTTCGCCGGAGACCTCACGAGCAATCACATTAACGACGACGCAAACATGTCTTCTCTGTATAACTCATGTATGCAGCCGCAGATATCGGCAACCGCACTGCTTCAGAAGACCACAGCGTGGAGCGGTGGCAACGGCAGCTCATTGCTTAGAGGTTTCGGTACCTCGTACCACAGCTACACATCTGGTGTTAACGATGGAAGTAGACAGAGCTCAGGAGCTCATGTGGAGAACCATTTCCATGACATCATGAACTCCCTTGCTAGTGACCAAGTGGCTGGTTTCAGTGGCTTCAACCCAGGTCTGGGGAACATGGATGAGGACGGGTTGCACAGCAACCTATCGGCCGGAGGCATCGGAGGCTCGGACAGATCAACAAGAGACTTTCTTGGTGTTGACACCATGATTAGAAGAAACATGATGGGAGGAGTTCAGGAGAGGGAACAGCATCTTGGCATTGGAATGAGATCCATGGACACAGAGATGAAGTCACGAGGTGGGAGACTGCAATAGAACAAGTGTAACTGAACTTAGTAGAAGCAAGTAGCTCATCAAGCTGGATGACAGTGGAGTTGAGCTCTATCTTGGCTGGTTTTATCTTTTAAATCCCATAGCTAATTAATTAGCCGCAGGTGAAAGTCTTTACAGACATTTTTTTTCTTTTTTTTCTATATTAATCGTTGTTTTTTGTTTAAATTTCTGTCTGCTTCTTGAACTCTTCACTGATCTATGTGCATGCAACAGTATGATGGTGAGCATATGACATACGGCTCTTACGAGGGAAACAGAGGACTGCAATTGCTTTAATCAGGAAAAGCCGACGTGTTCTGCATGCAGATGTATGTGTGCATGCGTTCGACCAGATCAGTAGAGAACATGGCACTTGTTACAAGAAGAATGTCCCGTGTATTTCTACACTATCTTTTCCTACCATTACCCGTAGACTGATGACACTCCTTACCTCATTAAACATCATCATCCTCTAAAAATTAAAAATTTATTATAAAAAACTTTATTCACTAAGATAATACATATTTATATAATGTAGGCCAATGTATATGTTCTATCATTAGTAACACAATCAAGTTCTTCAACCGTGATGATAGTGGTGGATCTTGTAATTGTATTTTGTTTGTTGAAACTCCAATTGATTAGATTTTCTCCAAGAAAAATAATGTAGGCCAATGTATATGTTCTATCATTAGTGTTACTTGCTCAATCAACACCAACAAAGGTATAAAGATGAAGTGATTAGTGTTTACGAAGAAAAAATCTATGATTAAAAGTCCCTTTAAGATATCGCAGAACATGTTTTAGTGTAGACCAATGCATAGTGGATGACTAATGTATGACTTGTGATGATTTATTGATTACAAATATAATGTTTAGATATGTAAGAGATAAATATTATAAGAAACCAAGTACATATTGATATTGTATGAGATCCGGAGTAAGGTTATCATCGTATAATTTGAGTGACTCAATAATGAAGAGTGGGGTGTCGACTAGAGATATTAAATACCATATTATGAGATATAAAGTGTTAGAGCTTGATATTCGTCTCCTTTATTAGAGGAAATTATTTTAATGATAGATCGAAAAAAGTTCTTGGCTATCTTTCTAAGATCAGTAAAGATTATGATGACTTCATATTTACATTTGAGATGATATAACAATGTATATTTAGTGAAGTAATCTACAGAAATGATATAAAATCTAAAATTATCAAAGTAAATGGTTGGAGCAAGGTCCTAGACATCAATATAAATGATTTCAAGTAGTTTAGAGCATGATATGAAAGGCATTCTAAATAATAGTATGTGACTTTTATCAAGCATCAGAGTTATAATTATACTTGATTTAAAAATTAAAAGAAAGTAATGAGAAATTAGTTGTTGTTGAATAAAAGATGATATATGACTAAGGCGCTGATGCCACACATCGATTTAGAGCAGCAACTGAAGCAATAACAATTAGTTGTCTTTATTCTAGCTTTCAACTAAGGATGCTCCTGTGCTCAAATCATTTATAAGAAATGAGTTAAGAAATAATTCAATATAGGTGTTATTTTATTTGTAGAATTGAGAAATAAAAATAAGATTTTTTTGATGTGACGTGCACACAAAACATAATCTAAGTGTAAAAGTTTTTGTATGCGAATGAAGTGTTTTAGAATTAGTATGAGTAATAGGGTTTCTATTACCATCATTAATGATGATGTCTTCATTATCTCCATAATCAATGTAGATAGATAAATTCTATAAATTAGAAGTGATATGATGAGAAGAATCGGAGTCAACAATTCAATTGTATGGATAAGTAGTCATAGTAATCTTGATGTTTACGAATTGTTTGGATAAGTAGTCATAGTAATCTTGATGTTTGCTTAAGATCAATTCGGTATAGCAATAGGCTTGGGTCGAGATCGATAGACTTTTACTTTGTGTCTAATTTTCTCATAGAGTTGGTAGATGACTTTTAGCTGATTATTATTATTGAGATGCCAAAACTGTTGATAGTTATAGCTGAAGTTATTTTTTGAATTGTTTGGGTTAAAGATGCCACCATGGTTGGAGAGATGATAGTTTAATGGAGGATGATAGTTCTGTGTGTTACCCATATGTCAAGGAGGCATATTATTTGATCTTTTATTAAAGTTCTTATTATTTTGTTTATCTTTATCTTTAGATTTTTTATTAAATTGAGTTGTGATAGTTAATCCTATCTTCCTCTCTTCTCATTTCAGATACGTTTCACAATTAATCAACTTATCATATAGTTTTTCAAATAATATTGGTGAGTCACGTGCTTGAATTGTTACCGCTAGATCCTCGAATATCTTATAGGCCATTGAGAGTATTAACAATTGCTTCTTCATCACTCAAGAGATGACTTATTAAAGTTAAATCATTTATAATAATTTTTAGATTTTATATATAATTAGCAATAGTACTTCCTCTTGTATTATTTTAATCAGAGTAGATGAAAACTTAGCATACGAGTGTAAGAGCGATTGGCGATGGCGATTTGTAACTTTGACTATACTTCTGTTATAGTGTTACACGAAGAGATTAGTGGTACTATGAAGCCAGCAATTGAGGCTTGAATGACTTGTAGAATAAGAGAATCTTGTCGTAGCCATAACTTTTGATCAGGATTTGCCATTGAGATGGGTTCTCCTGATATTTGGATATTTATTGATTGACGACTAAGAGAGTCATTAATATAACATAATAGATCATATCCAAAGAGAAGATTAGTGAATTTATAGGGAAATCTAGGGGTGATATCACATGTATAACGGAAAAACAAAAAATAAAAATCCCCAGGTTTCTCATAAATTGTGTTCGTCGTCATGCAAAGATTGGTGCACAAAATCTGTAAAACCGAAAACTGCGCATATAAAAGATTATGTTTTACCTAGGGAGATCACATATCCCTGAATCTCTACAGATCTGTAGGAGAGGATAAAGAAAGCCAAGCGCCCCCATCTCTAGTGGTGATCCACATAGTAGGATTGTGATAGTGCTCCTCAAATCTCCAAATCTACTATCTGAGGAGGAGAAGGGGAGAGGAGAATAGGAAGTGGCAACCAAGAGACCTCTAGCCTATGAGTCATTAGTTCCCTCATATTTATAGAGGTCCCATATTAATTTAACCCTAATGGATCATACCCTATTGGGTATTGGATCTCCATCCAACTACCCAAGCCTCTTAGATTAGTGGATCTCTATCTAATAATCTCTCATTAGCTCTTATTGGATCTCATCTATAGGATCTAATAATTCAGGGGCTTATTGGATATCCAATAAGATATGAGATCCGGCGGATATCTCATATCCGAACCTCTACTCGTCGCAATGTCTATCATATGTGTGTGTGTAACCCTCTAGGCACAATATCGAGCTGGCTGTGAATCATACATATCAGAACTCCTTTTAGCTTAGTAAATTATTATCTCTATAATAATTCACTCGACTCGTCGATTACGGACGTACTATGCCACTACGCCGCAGTCCCTAGACGATATAGGAGAATCCAATCCATTAGACTTATCTGTCCTCAGTTATTATGTATTTATAGTCTCTTATCTATATAATACCCCAAAGATCGTATATCGGGCATGATACTATCATGCCCATACAGTTTCTACTCGAGTCTCGCTTTAATCGGATTTTCCCGGAGAACTCTTTCTCTCTCAATCCGAAAGACCCTGGCCAAGGATTTGTCTAAGCAAAAACACATGGGATATTTCTTTCATGACATCGAGAGCAGATGATCCTCTATCGACACTCAATAGCGCTTGCTAGGTTGGCTACTACTCCCGATGACTGGCTATGCTAGATCTGGAACATCCAAACCTATAATTCTGGTATCAAAGAATGAAGCACTCATATAGGATATCCTTAGTATCTCAAGTCTAAGGACCAGATACATCACTGGAACAACGAAATATTTGTTTAACAATGAGATATCATTAACCATCTAGCATTCCGTGAGTGGATCAATTAGTGAACTTATTCTCCAATGAGCACCTACACTGTATCCCTAGTGTCTCCATATGAGTAGCTATGAGATCAACTGTCTTCATCATATGGACGGGTATATAACACACTAGTCTGTTCGGTTATCTCGATGTCCCTCTCGAGTAACTTATAACCAGGATTATTTATGGTTTATGTTTAAAAGTGAATCGGTCTCATTATCGTGATATCATAACGATTCTATTCTCATTGCATAGATCTATGAATATCATAATATGTATATGCATTTATGCAATAAACAATATAAAATGATAAAATATCAAATAATATAATGAGAAAAAAAAATGTGTATCATGTCACACATGTCATCACTCACATGATTGGCTTGTAGGGCACCTACGACTAGCAATCTCCTACTTGACCTAAAGCCAATTACCTATGTATCTAATCTCTATCAGACCCTTGTGACGCTCAAAGACCATTTGAGACAACAACTTTGTCAGTGGATCTGCGATGTTATCTTTGGATGGAACTCTTTCTACTACCACATCTCATCGGGTCACAATCTCTCTGATCAGGTGGAACCTCCTTAGAATGTGCTTAGACTTCTGATGAGACCTGAGTTCATTCGCAAGTACTTAACGATACACTTTACTGTTTTCTAATGCTCAAAGCCTGGATCTGTTTGACACTTGCTCATGACACTCAGAGCATGCACTATATTAGGCCTGGTATATACCATGACATACATAATAGACCCTATCGTTAAGGCATAGGGTATCCTTTCAATGTTCGTCTTTTTTTTAGGAGTCTTTTAGGACATACTACTAGAAAGCGATACCTCATGTCTCATCGGTATGAAACATCTTTTGAAATTTTTCATACCAAACTTTTTGATAATGGTGTTTATGTACCTAGATTGGGACAAGCTAAGCATCCTTTTGGATTTATCTCTATAGATCTAAATCCCCAAGATATAGGATGCTTCCCCTAAGTCCTTCATGGAAAAGTGTCTAGATAACCAAGCATTTACTATGGATATCATTCCTACATCATTTCCAATGATCAGGATGTTATCCACATATAACACTAAGAAGATGATAGTGCTCTCACTTACCTTCATGCACACATAAGGCTCATCTTCGTTCTTAATGAAGTCATAAGATCTAATTGCCTCATCAAATCTTATGTTCCAACTTCATGAAGTTTACTTCAGTCCATAAATGAACCTAAGCAACCTGCACACCTTATTTGGGCAATCCTTGGACACGAATCTCTCATGTTGTATCATATACACCTTCTCATTGAGGTTACTATTAAGGAATGTAGTTTTCACATCCATTTGCTAGATCTCATAATCATAGTGTGCTGCAATAGTTAATAAAATTCGGATGGATTTTAGCATGGTTACAGGTGAAAATGTTTCGTTATAGTCAACACATTACCTTTGACGATATCCCTTAGCCACTACTCTTGTTTTATAAGTCTCTACCTTTCCATCTACTTCGATCTTCTTATTGAAGATCAATTTACAAACGATGGGTGCAATACCCTTGGGTGTATTAACTATGTTCTAAATATTGTTATAGTACATAAAATCCATCTTAGAATTCATGGTTTTTTGTCATTTCCTAGAGTCTATACTCGTAATAGTCTCCTCGTAGGTCTGAGGATCAATATCCTCAACATCATCTCCTCTAATATGTCCCACATATCTTTCAACAGGATGAGATGCTTTGTTGGATTTACGTAAAGTCGAAACTTGTATGCTAGGTACTTGAATGGACTCAGGTTGTGGAGTGGTGCTTAAGCTAGGTTCTCCAACCTCGCTCAACTCTATCACACTCCCATTGTCTCCACCAAGAATGTGTTCATTCTTAAGGAATACCGCTCTCTTAGCTACAAAGACCTTTTGGTCCTCGAGATGATAAAAATAATACCCATAAGTTTCCTTGGGGTATCCTATAAACTTGCACTGCTCCGTCTTGGATTCCAACTTATCGGGGTTATGTCTTTTAACGTGGGTAGGGCAACCTCGAATCTTAACAACCTTAAGATTGGGCTTCTTCCCTTTCCATATCTCATATGGTGTAAATACTACCAACTTAGTTGGAACTCTGTTCAGAAGATAAGCTACAGTCTCTTTAGTGTATCCCCAAAATGAGATGGGTAGGTCGGCAAAACTCATCTTGTTGTGCACCATGTCTAACAGTAAACGATTCCTCCTTTCAGATACACCATTGAGTTGAGGTGTATAAGGAGGTGTCCATTAGGATAGAATCTCATGGTCCTACAACAATTACGAAACATATTAACACGAAAATCCACAATAATATATATATAATCCTACAATAATTATGAAATATATTAATACGAAAGCGTACTTGATGAATCCATCTGAGTATTTTGGTTTAATTGGCGAATCAACCTTCCAATTGTAGAGTATCTCTAAAAACTTTTTGTTTCTCTTTTACAGGTGAAAAGAAATCTGAAAAATTAATACTGCAATTGGGGGCCATAACCCTATTTATAGAAATGCTACAGGATGTTTCATATTCCTAACTTGTCTCCTCATCAAGTTAGGATGTTTTATATTCCTAACTTGTCTCATTATCAAGTTAGAAATGTAACTGATGGTATCCACGTAATTAATTTTCATAATAATTATGTTCCTTAGCCAAATAACTTTAATTAGATCGCTTTAATTTTGACTATTCAAAATAATAGCTTACACATTAAATTATACATGTGTGACCCTAAAAATTCTAACATGAATCTGAGACACCAATAAGTTCGACAATTGACAAGAAGGGGACAAGGACGCTAGTAAAAATACTAGATAGTAGATAGGAACAGAAGGAATGCCCACTAAGTAGAATGTACAACAATGAAAGATTACCGAAGAAGCTAATCGAACACTAGAAGATCTATTACAAAGGACTCACACTAGGAGATCCACATAGAATACCTATTATATTTTAAGAAAAGGGCTTCTGTATGAAAAAAGATAAAATAAAATAGTCCTGCCGACATATCCAAAGTGCAATGCCACTTGTGCACATGTTTATGATTATAAATATGTTTTCGTACGACTTGGCAGATCGCGATCAATGTTTGGAGCTGATGTGCTCTGCTCCAGTCGAAACACAACCAATTTCGAAGTGTCTGGACTTCACCTTCTTGGTGTCGAGCAATGGCAATGATCCTCAATTTCTTTGTCACGAGATATATCGGAGAAATCGCAGACTTCGTTGAGAGAGAGGTATGCGAGGTTCTCGGCGTGAAGAAGGAGATCGAAACGTTTCACCGGAGGCTGGAAACCATCAAAGGAGGAGTCATGCATTTTATCTTTGGTGCAACGGCAAAATTCAAAAGTGAGAAGCAAAAACTAATAATTGTAAAACAATAACAAAGAGGGTGAGGAAGAGGACTAAGAATAGTTAGATAAGTAAGATAGCGAAGAAGAGGAGTCTTGCTTGAAACAAGATTGCTTTTAAGAATCTATTATAATATAGATGATTAGAGAAAATGTATATTTATACATCAGGAAATGATTTTTCTCAATCATATATTTAAATTATATATTTAAATCATATATTTAAATTTATGATTATCCTCAAATCATAAATTAATTAAAGACTAGAATATATAAAATATAAAATTATTAGACTATATTTATTTTTCTATTTATCTATTATCATGGTCTTTTATCAAAAATAACAGTCAACAAAAGGCTGTGCCATCTTTCCACCATTTAGGTAAGCGGAGACGGCTCGAGAAATCTATGCCAGGTCACAAACAATTAGACGAGTCAAAGGCAACACCATTTAGCTTCATAAATTTCTAATATAAAATCACTCCGACTTAATTATGAATACGTATGACATTATTATACTGACATTATAAAATATGTTTCCTAAAGAACTCGATCTGGACACCCTCTCTTTTTCTTTCTGATCGTGTAAAAATGTTCGCACTTAGTGATCCCTTGTGAAAGAAATCCAATCTTTTAAAGTCGTTGATTATTTAAAATTAATTTCGACTTCTGAGTTTGAATTAAAGCGTGCACACAAAGAAGACCGTGATGATTGTATATAAGCTGTACGAGAACTGCGTAGGGGAACACATCTCCGCCGCCCCACCGCACCTTCCACGTCACTCGCCCAAGTCAAAGCGGGTCCCGCGTCCCTACCATTGCCACGTGTCGATCGACTACGACGCGGGTCGCCCGCGTGGGCGTGTCGACGGTGACCATATGGCAATGCGACCCGCCCAACACGACGGTCACTCACGCCGCCCCAGATTTCGCCTCCACGTGTTCCCTTCTCATTCGCTGCCAAACCATCCCCGTGATAATCCTATCCCGAGGTCAAAGTTGACGTCAGATCAAGCGGCTGAAAGGAGCCTCCTCCGGGCGGTGACAGTGAAAGTAAAGGGTTACTGGTCTCCATGAACTCTTAGATTCTTCGGTGCATTCCAGTGTTATAGAATCTTCGTGCGCGTTTTGGATGGTTCAGCGGATTACACCTTCTTGAACAGAGCGCTCCTTCTTAAGCCATCTGCTGAGTGCTGCTTAGCCAGTCTTTATCTGGATTTCCACCTTTGATGTTTGATCGCTCTACTCCATGCATCGAAGGAAGAGATTGTGAGGCATTCTTGTGCACTGTGGTCTTGTAAGATGGCACACATGTTGTTGCCGGCGATCGCGCCTGCAGATATATCTGTTGGCCTTGGATTTACTGAAGCGGTTCGACAAGGAGATCGGTCACTGGGAAAGGTCTTTACGCCGAGACGAAGGCCGAGATGGAGTCTGCAATCACTCTATGCTGATTCGAAGTACGCATGCGTGGAGTTTGTGCCGGAGAACACCATGGGTTTGCCGCCTCCATTATCGAGCCTGGTGACCAGCGCAGCAGCAGAGGTTGCAGTCTCTTTGGAGCAGAAGGTTTCCGATGTGATTCTGAAGCAGTCGTCCCTGGTGAAGAAGAAGCCAGCGTTAACAACTGCTCTCGATGTGAAGCCGGACTTGGCGATCCCTGGATCTTTGAGCTTGCTGAAGAAGGCTTATGACAGGTGTGGAGAAGTCTGTGCAGAGTATGCCAAGACCTTTTAGCTGGGTTAGCTCTCATACCAATTACTTGATCATATACATTTTTTGGTCTGCATGACAAATCATGAAGAGATGGTCTTGATTCTTCAGACATGAAATTTTCATGCATCTTTGTAGGAACACTGCTCATGACTCCTGAGAGGAGGAGAGCAATCTGGGCAATATATGGTAAATTCTTGATAGAATTACTAGCTCTAATAAGTTTAAGTTTCATTACACGCGACTGAACTGAACTGCTAAGTGTGGCAATCATGTTTCAGTGTGGTGCAGAAGAACAGATGAGCTTGTGGATGGGCCAAATTCTTCCCATATCACACCAACAGCGTTGGATAGGTGGGAGTCGAGGCTGGAGGATGTCTTTGCAGGCTGCCCATATGACATGCTCGATGCAGCTCTTTCTGATACTGTCTCGAAGTACCCTGTTGATATCCAGGCATGTCTCCAACCCATATAGAAGTGCATCGACTGTGTGCATATGCATCAGTTTCGTTGGTGCTTGACGGTAACAGTGTTCTTGTTTCCAGTTGCAGCCGTTCAGGGACATGATCGATGGAATGCGAATGGACTTGAACATGCCAGGATATCAGAACTTCGACGAACTCTATCTGTATTGCTATTACGTCGCGGGCACTGTTGGACTGATGAGCGTCCCTGTCATGGGAAGCGCTCCCGAGTCGAAGGCGACGGCAGAGAGCGTTTACAGGGTTGCTTTGGCTTTGGGCATCGCCAACCAGCTCACTAACATACACAGGGACGTCGGCGAAGAGTCAGTCATGATCCACCAGCCTCTCTTCTCTCTGCATGCGTTCAACTCACGGGTGATTTATCGAACAGTGCTAGAAGAGGAAGGATCTATCTGCCGCAGGATGAGCTGGCTCGGTTTGGGCTGTCCGACGACGACATTTTCGACGGCAAGGTGACGGACAAATGGAGGAGATTCATGAAGAACCAGATTAAGAGGGCGAGGATGTTCTTCAGAGCAGCAGAAGATGGTGTGAGCGAGCTCAATCAAGCCAGTAGATGGCTGGTAAGATCGATGTGTTTCATTGATTTCATTACTGTCATAGCGATGAACTATTTGACATTACCCGATGCAAGGTTTGGGCTTCTCTGCTGTGGCATCAGCAGATCCTCGACGAGATCGAAGCGAATGACTACAACAACTTCACGAAGCGCGCTTCTGCGAGCAAAGCAAAGAAGCTGATGGCTCTGCCGGTGAAGTTTGGTAGATCGCTCGTCACGCCATCTTCTCTAAGGCAGTCAAGCTCAGCAAAGACACGATTAGAAGGAAACCTGTGTCATTGGATCGAACCATCCACATCAGAGAAGAAAATGTTGTAATCTTCCATCTTATTGATGGGTACATACAATCACGCAGGTGAATTTATGAACGTCAATGCGAAACGCATGTTTGGTTGCGGGTCTCATTTGGATTCAGTATATTCTTGTTTATTTGATGTAGCAATGCCACAAGGGAAGTCAATTCAACAGTCAGATAAGATTAATGTTGGAGAACGTTCTTCATCATTTATTTTTTAGAAAAATAAAAAAATATGCTAAAAAATAAAAAAATAGTAATACCTATTATATTTTAAGAAAAGGGCTTCTGTATGAAAAAAGATAAAATAAAATAGTCCTGCCGACAAATCCAAAGTGCAATGCCACGTGTGCATATGTTTATGATTATAAATATGTTTTCGTACGACTTGGCAGATCGCGATCAATGTTTGGGGCTGATGTGCTCTGCTCCACTCCAAACACATCCAATTTCTAAGTGTCTGGACTTCACCTTCTTGGTGTCGAGCAATGGCAATGATCCTCAATTTCTTTGTCACGAGATATATCGGAGAAATCGCAGACTTCGTTGAGAGAGAGGTATGCGAGGTTCTCGGCGTGAAGAAGGAGATCGAAACGTTTCACCGGAGGCTGGAAACCATCAAAGGTTATCTTCAAGATGCAGATCGGAAGAGGCATGACAGTGCCGCCACCGATGCCTGGGTGAGGAAGCTGAAAGATGTCATGTACGACGCCGACGACGTTATGGATCTCTGCATGATGGAAGGTGGAAGATTGTTGGAGGCTCCGCGATCCGCCTCCGCAGTAAGCTCTCCTCTCCGCTTTGTTTCTTCCTGCTTTCGGTGCGCCAAATACCGCCATGAAATCGCAGGCAGAATCAAAGCACTTGACGATCGGTTGAAGAAGATGGCAGAGGATAACTCCATAATATCTACACTGCAGCGCACAATCCAAGTGCCCCAAATCTACGAAACAGTCTCACACGCGACATCTCACTTGGAAGTCAAGGAGGACATTGTTGGGGCACAAATCGAGATTGCCGCAGAGAATCTCATCAGTCGCATACTCGAGGAAGACCAACAACAGTGTCGTGTTTTTGGGATTGTTGGGATGAGTGGAATCGGTAAGACCACTCTGGCACGTAAAATCTTCAACGATGAAAGGATCAAAGATAACTTTCCCATCAGAAAATGGTTGTACGTCTCCAAAAATTATTCCGACACCGATCTGCTTAAGGAGCTAATTAGGTGTGCAGCAGAAAGATCCGAAGGAGGTGAACCTAAAGCCGAAACCTTTAAGGGGAAAAGTAGAGCAGAGTTGGAACCTAAACTCGCATCTCTTCTCACGAGCAATTTCTTTCTCGTATTGGATGATGTATGGAGTGCAAATGTTTGGACAGATTTGCTCAGGAGACCAACAATTACAGGAGAAGCTAGCAGTACGATCTTAGTCACCACGAGAACAGTGAACGTGGCAAAAATCATGAAGTGCAGATACACCCACCCGGTGGAGAAAATGGATGAAGAGAGTGGATGGAAATTGCTTCGAAGGATAGTGTTTGAAGCTGGGGAGGAGGCCGAGATCGCTGGGTTGGAAGATACAGGTACCAGAATAGTCGAAATGTGCGACGGCCTTCCTCTTGCCATCAAGGCCATGGGAGGTGTTCTAATTCCCAAGGAAAGAACCAAAGCAGAGTGGGAAAACCTCCTCCGAAGTGATGCATGGAGCATGAACCGCACTGACGAAGAACTACCGAGGGCTTTGTACTTGAGCTACGAGGATTTACCACCTCATCTGAAACAATGCTTTCTCTACTGCTCTCTGTACCCTGAGAAAAGCGACCTGTACTACAAGGAAATTGCTCGGCTTTGGGTAGCCGAAGGCCTTATTCTAAAACAAGGAGATCGGTTGGTGGAAGACATAGCCGAGGAGTACTATCGGGAACTGGTTTGCAGGAGCCTTCTGCAAGTGAATCCATCATACGCAGATCACAGTTACTTCTCGATGCATGATCTTTACCGGACTCTCGGTGCAAATTTGATGCAAGAAGAAGGCATTTCTATCGTTCATGGTCGAACGCTCACCACAAACACCGACACGAAGATTCGAAGGTTGTCGGTGTCCAAAATGGGGCATAGATTAGAGCTGCCTGATGAAGTTATGAGACAAAAGTGTTTGAGGGCTTTAATTCTTGCCGACTCCTTCAACACCCAGACGATCGAGGAGAATTTGCTCAGAAGTCTACCACATCTGCGAGTGTTGGATCTGACTAATACATCAATCGAGGGAATTCCAGATTTCATCGGGGATCTGTTGCATCTGAGATACCTGAATCTTAATGGAACAAGCGTACAAGAGATACCGGAATCCATAGGCCGCCTTGCGAACCTCCAAACTTTGAATGTCTCTGAGTGCGAAAGCTTGCGCAAGCTTCCCATAGCCATCACCAGGCTGCATAATCTGAGGTGTCTTCATATGGAGCAAACTCCACTGACTCACATACCGAAAGGGATCAGGAAGCTGGACGAAGTTAACAACCTTCAAGGATTCGTCGTCGGCCATGAGGACCCGACGAAGACGGGACAGGGGTGTGCCTTGGAGGATCTGCAGTCTCTTTGCAAGCTAAGCTGTCTGAGCATATCCAGTCTGGAGAGGGCGGTAGCGGGCGCATCCGTGCTTGCGGAGAAACCTTTTCTTAAGGAGCTAACTTTAGGTTGGACGCCGCCGGCAGGCGGGGAAGATGAAGACGAGGACGACGGAGATGCGGATGATGGTGAGGACAGAGAAGACGAGGAGGACAAAGGAGATAACACCCGGGTCGAAGGAGCAACATGGAGCGAGGAGCAAATCCAGGGAGCCGAGAAGATATGCAATGAACTCTCTCCTCCATCGAGTCTACGAGATCTTGCCTTGGAACAATTCCCTGGTCGGCAATTCCCGAGCTGGATGATGTCAACCTCACTCGGCGAATTGTTCCCTGACCTGTTGTACTTGGAGCTCTCCGACTTCCCGTCGTGCATGGAGCTGCCCCCTCTAGGCACGTTGCCCAAGCTGAAGTTTCTCAATATCAGCGGGGCGAAAGCCCTCAAAACAATCGGGCCCGAGTTCGTCGGTCACAGCTCGCTGGCGTTTCCCAAACTCGAGTCCTTGCAATTCATCAACATGCCTAAATGGGAAGAATGGTCATTAGGCTGGGCGGAGGAAGCCGGCAATGGAACGCAGCTGAAGCTGCTTCCCAATTTGAAGAATTGTCTCCTCAAGGACTGCCCGAAGCTGAAAGCTCTCCCACAAGGCCTGTCCTATGCTACCAACCTCAAGGAGTTGTCCCTGCGGCAAACTTACGAGCTGAGAGAGATCACCAATCTCCCCTTGGCTGACAAGCTCGAGGTCACAAATAACATGATGCTGAGTAGAATATCCGACCTCCCCGCAGTGAAGTACCTGAAGGTGTACTACGACTGCCCGAGTCTGGAGAACATCGAGAACCTCGACTCACTGTGCCACCTGTTCGTGAAATGTCCACCGACGATGACGCACCTTCCGCCCTGGTTGTCGGGCCTTATCGATGACCGGCAAAGCGCTCCGGCGGCTCAGTGGAGCTTCAGCAAGTTCGAGTTGCAATGCAATTTAGTGCTGCTGAAGAGCTGCCTCAGGGGCCACCAGAATTGGCATATCATTCAGCGGATTCCAAATGTCAAGATCCAAACATTTTCTGGGAATGAATACATACGGTATGTCAAGGATACGGACATGTACGATACTAATGTGTTGCAATCTTAATTAATCTTGTTGATTATTGCATGTACAATGATGGAAGAAATTGTGCACCAATGTGAAATCCAATTACTTATGAGGAAGCATTGCATGATGCTTACTGCATATCTACTTCTGTAATATTTTAAAATTTATAGATTTATTATTATAGTTAGTATATATAAATTGAGCTCGTTGGCATATAAGACGTGGAAACTCAAAATGAAAACAATAGTCATTCAAACTATCAACAAACTCAATATGAAAGTAATATAGAATATTTTAGATATTTAATTTTGTTATTTTTTAAAAAAATTCACTGATACTTATAATTAATAGTAAGCTCAAGTGTAGTATAAGGATGGTAAAAGAAGTGGCGTATACGAAAGATTTAAAATGTTTTAAATTTATTTTATTTTAAATGGATACATGTGTAATGTATATGTTTGTGTATGTTATTTTAAAAGGGCATATGCATCGATGCAAAAGGAGAAAGAGGAGGGAGGTGAGGTATCTGCGTCGACGCCACACCAATCTACCTCATCTTCCTCCTTCGGCATTGTTCTGCATTTGCGTCAACACTGGAGGAGGAAGAAGAGGCAAGTGAGGCATCTATATCAACGTTGTGCTTAAATACTCGAACGATCGCTTCGTTTAGTGGCATAACATATTTGAGGAAGGGGCGATGAGAAGGAGGGAAAGGTTGTAAACGAGCTTGCAAAGAGGCATGCCTACTTCGAGTTCTTGACCTTTAGCCAGTGTTTGAACGATGCATATGGCCCTACCACAACAATGTGGTCACGAACCTACTTTTGGATTAGCTCTACACATGATTGAAGGGGATTCGATCGAACGATGAGAACTGATCGCCGCACAAAATGAAGGCCTAAAGAGTACAAATCTAATGACAAGAGAGACAATAAACCCTCATCCTCCTTCCCGCTCATTGTATCTATTGTCGAAGGTGAGCGGGAAGGAGGATGAGGTTTGTTGTCTCTCCGGCCATCAGATCTATATTTTTCGGGCCTCCATTTTGTGCGGCGATCAATTCTCACTGTCAAATTGGATCCCCTCCAATTGTGGGCAAAGCTAATCTGGAAGCAGGTCGACGACCACACCGTTGTGGCCAAGGTGTATGCGTCATTCACATGCCAACTAAAGCTTGAGGGCTTAAAGAAAGCAACTCTTCATTGAGCTCACTTGCAACCTCTTCCTCCTTCTCGTCGTCCACCACCCATTTCTTGAACTATCGTATCATAGTTCGAAGTGATTGTCCGAGGATTTGAGTGTAGCGTCGATGCAAATGCGTCATCTGCCTCCTCTTCCTCCTCTGCGTCGACACAAATATCTCACCTCCCTCCTCTTCCTCCTCTAGCACTGACGCAAATGCATCACCACTCTGCTTCCTTTTCCCTCTTGTCATCGATGTTCAAATCGACATCGATAAGATCGATCATCATGTCATTATCACCGACCACCACTACAACAACCACCCATGGTGTCTACCACTATTGTTAAAATTACCTTTTTTCCTATCGTTTTCTTGTCATTTATACACGTGTTGTCATGTGTTGTATCTTCCATCGATAAAACCGTCGACGTTAGAGTAAATGAGATTAAATATTTTACTTTTATAACTATAAAAAATTTAATATATTTTTTTTAAATCTAGAGACCGAGATGCTAAAGACGTCTTTTTTATTTATGTAATATTTTACTTTTTTATGTAACATTTTACTTTTTTATTTATTCATCTTATTGTGAGGCATCGTTGCCCTTGTCCATCACTCTCACCCTTATTGTCAGAAGAGATAGATACGAGAGAGGGCAAGGGAATAGGAGCGATGTTAGAGAGCAAGAAGTTATCCTTATCGAAGGATGAGATGACAACGTGGACGAAGGTAATAGATGGGGATGGTAAAACACTTTAGGGTGCCTTCAGAGTGATGGATGAGGATGAGAACAAGAGCAATGGACGAAAGTGAAGACGATAGGATAAAAGCGATCATATGAGATGACGATGCAAGGACAATATGTGATAGTAAAAGATAGAGATAGTCATAACGAGACAGAGACAACGATCAATGAGACGAAGATTAGGAAGAATTTTATTTTTTTAGAAAATAAGAGCACTATATGTGAATAAACAAAAATATAGAGAAAAAAGTGAAAACTCGAGTTTTTTTTAAGGGAATTTGCCCATTTTAAAAGTTCGGAAGCATAGATATATAAAATTCCTTATTTCCCTTATATTTCATTTTGGGTGTGTGATCGAGCGGGCATTTAACGATGGCTATTGTCTGGCGTGCGTTCTTTGGGGGCTATCCTTTTTCTTCACCTCTCTTCCATCGACTCCTCCATGGCCTCCTTCGTCTCTCCGTCTCCTCCCCCCACGCACTCCCCTCTCTCCATTCGCGTCCGCTCCATCCCATCTCCTTCTCTCTTCCTCCTCCATTCCCTTCCCTTGGGTCCTCGTCTCCGCTCTGCCGTGCTGAGGCTTCATGCCAAGATCCGGGCAGGCCCCGCTAGGGCAGCGGCCGATGATGCCAAGGCCGGGGTGGCCGTCTACAAGCCCAGATCCTATGAAGTTCTCGTCTCCGACGCCGCTCGGTCCCTCGTGTGTGCTGTCGACGATGGCAAGACCCGTCTCGAGATCGATTTCCCGTATGTCTAATGCACAGCTGACATCTCCCAGTTCATTATAAGATTAAATCAAAGTAAAGATTTACTTAAAGAACCTCTTAGCGATATGCTAATTAGAAAACCAGAGATTATAGTTTTGCTTTGCGGGAAGCATTCTAGTGTTGCGTTTCTTTTAGAACGACTATGTAGTTGATTGATCCTTCTTCTCTAACACCTTTTTTGTTTCTTCATGTTTTACTTGGATAAACAGGCCCTTGCCAAGCAACATTTCGTCTTATAAGGTATGAATATTCTGATATTTGAATACATGCTGCTCTATGTTTCTTTTTTATTGTTCGATACCTTGAACTGAAAATTGATGATTGGAAATCAATTAATTGAAGAAAAATATTCTTCTAGTTATAGCCTATAAAGTTCATGATTTAACTTGTAAAGTATATCATCTAGGGGAACTAAGGCCTTGTAAGTACCAGTGTCTACCATCATCAGAGGCACCTTTTAGACTCACCCCAAAAAAGGCAAAACCATGTAGACTCAACCAAAGCGGACAATTTCTCAGGAGGCCTTGTGCTCATGCCGATGATGACAAATGATGATTTATCATCTGAAAATTAATTAATTGAAGAAAAATATTCTTCTAGCTGTAGTCTACAAAGTTCGTGATTAACTTGTAAAGTAGAACAGCTTATTTCAACTTGCATTGAAATGCGTAGAAGGAAAGAATGAGAGCTTTAATTGACTATTTAGAATGAAAGAAAATTGTTACCTTTTCCACTCTTGTCTTATAGACCATCTATTATCGAGCATAGCAATTGATGGATTATTTATACTTGTGCATGCATAATGTTGTATAGATAAAATGTCATGCTTTTGAGTATGATATTTATGCTTTAAAAGTGAAAAGAAGACATAGCATTACATATGTGCCAATAAAAATCAAAACTAATTTTGAAGTTAAAGAATTGCAATTGGTTACTTGCATTTATTGTTGAGCTATGCTTACTTTAAACAGTTGGGAATTAAGTCTTGTTGCATTCTTCCAAGCCTGTACTATCATTTCTGTTTCTGAGGACAAAGGTTTTCTAGTTATGACTTGGTTTCATAAGATTCTAAATATAGCTTAAAGATTCCATGCAATACATGAAACTAGAAGGCAGAAAATTTCTGGTTACCATGGTAAAGATTCATGTCATAGGTTAGATTCTTGTGGATTTGTGCAAAGTGATGACTTTATCAAATTTCTTTGTTATTCAGGGAAATTCAGATGAGTTTATTGATGCAAACATCCAACTTGTGCTTGCTGTTGCCAGGAAACTCCAGGAGATGAAGGGGACCAGGACTTGCATTGTGAGTTTGATTACGTGTTGTTTCTTTATTTGTTTTGATCATATTAACTTTGTCTTTAGAATGTGTGCTAAGTGCATCTCTGTTTCAAATTTTGTATCTCAATGTTCATTTGTAATCTCTGATTCATGTTAAGGTCATCGAAGTGTTTGTTATATGGATCATGTTGTTTCATGCCTTGGATTACCATTTTATTAATCATGCTCTCTTATGTAATGACTATAATTCCTAGATTATGTAATACTTATAATTGTCCATCACCATAACTGACAATTCTAATGTGTTCTCCAATCATCTCCATACCTTCATGTCCTCACCTTTGCATGTTGAAAAGAATGTTTTTTTTTCAATAATTATCTTGCCGCTCTGCACCACTAATGTACCAGATTCAATTCTGGTGCATGACTCAAATTATCATTTTGGTCATGCAGAACAATGTATGTCCATGGCTCACACATGATTAGCATATGGCTTGGCAGATTCTCTCTGTTGAAGAACGTTTCTGACATACTAATCCATATCATTGGGTTGAAATTTTTGAATACCATCAATTAGTACTTACATGTAGCGTTGGAAGAAGGTTTCTGTTTGTTACTGGAATTGTCTAATAAAGATTATAATAATAGAAAGCAACTTTTGATGGGATTCAGGTGTTTCCTGACCAGCCAGAAAAGCGCAGGGCTTCTCAGTTGTTTCGGGCAGCTCTTGATACAGTATGATGTTTTTATTTGTTATTCCTACCTGTTGGCAGCAAGTCTAACAATGTACCATGTTACAAGTACTTTGCTTTAAGGATTTCTACTCTTAACATGTGTCATTCTTGTTTTGCGTATCAGATTGGTAGTGTAACCTTTGGGTCACTAGATGACATACCCAGTGGGCCTGTCGCAAGTTTCTTCAAATCCATAAGGAATACATTGGATTTTGACTTCAATGATGATACTGAAGGTTAGCTTTTTTAATTACAGACTTAAAAATTGCAGGGGAAATGTCATTTTATTTATTCATATATATCAACTACATGACCATTCTATTTCCAGAGGTGGTAACCAATGCTTGCCAAGCCCATACACTACTGTGGTTGTCCTTTGTCTCTTGAGAAAAGAGTCAGTTTTGTCATCTTTGTTGTTTTGTTCTTGTGCAAGTGATGTAACATTACGCTTGTGTTCTCAATTAAACTATATATCATTGAAAGTTGATACTGGGAAGAACTTGTGAAGCATAATATAATTGTATTATGTTTAATTTACAGATCCATGCAGAAGAAAAAATTAGCTTCAGGTAAATTATTTATGGACTACTTTTGGACTCATCATGATTGCTTGCTTGCTTATAAGATACTTCAAACATGTAAGATTTAAGTTTGCTGCTCTACTTTATAGGTGCAAAATCTACTTTCAAACTGGATTAATATGCTTGTATCCTCGTAGGTCTAGTTGTGAATCTGTCTTTGCTTTTCTGTAAACATATTTGGTTCGTATGTAATTTAAGCCCTGTACACCAAGGCCCTTTTTTTTGCCAAACCCCACTATTATAGGAACCACTGCTTGGTGCCAAATCTTAAAATCTATTTTCCTGTGAATTGATGATTATTCTAGCTTGACAATGGAGATTTATGAAAGAAACAGTGATCACATTTGGTTAGCCATTTAGTTCAATTAGTGGTGTCAAATACAAACTAAAGTGTTCTGACTCATGTACATAACCTCTTCTTCCTTGAGTTACATGGATTTTAGGATAAGTCAGTTTTCCATGTTGTGGACTTCCTGGTTGTTTTTGTTCTGTAACTAGCAGCATCTATTTATAGGAAGTAGGAACTTGCAGGGTCATTTTAATTGAAACCTACAAGCCAAGTAGCTTAAACATGTGTCATTCATTTCCTGTAGAAGCTGATCATCTTACTCGTGAGTGCAGCTAGTTTGGAGTCTAGCGAACCACCAGCTTTATACATTTTTATCAACTGTAGCACACGTGATCTTTCTGCTATAGAGAAGTATGTGGTATGCTATCTGTTCCTGAAGGAACCTCTCTTTTAAATTGATTATTTTAATCTCCTTTAAATTTGACTATAATTTCTATCCTGTTCCCTGCTGCTAATATTCGTATAGAGGCTTACTTAATGTGTGAATTTCAAATAACCTGAGTCTTAGATGGACACAGATACTTGATTAATTAAAATTTTGATAGCATAAAAAAAAAAAATATTAACAAAAGTACCATGTGACTTCTGCTATTATTTAATTACAAAATGACCTCCATCACAGCTATAAATGACCACAAGAAGTTTCTCAACAAACAAAAAGCAAGTGATGTACTAAAGAGCAAATATGGCAGCATGATGATGAGAGGCAGATGAAGAGAGGAGGACCACTTTTGACTGCAAGTGAGGAGGAAGGGGTGAGAAAGAAGAAGAGAGATGAAAAAGAACAGGAATAAGAGAAGGAGCAAGGGGAATCTACTATCTGTGCGGTCATTTTTTTTTTCAGATATGCCCAAACCAAACTTACTGATTTACAGTTACAAGAACAAATTGACTAACTTTTTTTTTCTGTGAAACAAGTCTAAAAAAACAGTGAACTTGTTCTTGTATGATATGCAACAGAACCTAGTATCTCTTTGGCAGTGGAGATAAATTATCTTTACTGAAATGAAAATGGTATAATTATGGCATAAGATACTAATTCCCAGTTGGATGTGCTCTTTCGAGTTTTACTATTCCTATCCTCTGACATACATTAGCTGTTCTGGAGCAATTTTTACAGCTTTTCTAGCTTTGATCCTTTGCAGGAAAAGTATGCTGCATCTGTCCCAGCACTTCTTTTCAATCTTGAACTAGATACATTACGGTGTGCCTGTTTTATAGCTTTTACCAGCAGACCAATGTTCATAGCTTGTCAATTTGGTTATCTTAATCCACTATTTCTAATTTTGCAGTTCTGACTTGGGTCTTTTGGGTTTTCCAACCAAAGATTTGCATTATAGGTTTCTTTCTCAATTTGTTCCTGTGTTCTATATTCGAACAAGAGAATATTCAAAGGTATATGTTACCTTATTTTTTAGTTAAGTTATTTAAGTTATATTAATCTGTTTGGTTTTCTTTGCATTGAAGACAGTTCCAGTTGCTCCTTTTATAGTGAATTACAGTGGCGCTCTGTTCCGTCAATACCCAGGTATGCCAATTGTATTGTATGAACTAGCTTGCCAATGCAAGAGCACTCCAGCATAGTGTTTATTTGAGCTTTCCTGTATATAATGATTTCTAGATTAACATTGTTTGTGTAATCTTTACCCCACCCATATAGACTGAAAGCATGTTGTTTGTAAGATAGTAACTTCAAAATTCATAATAGTATTATGTTTTTTCTTTGCCACGTAATTAATGGCACATACTAAGATGGTTTATGGTCAACATGTTTTTCTTGTAGTTTTAGTTTCTAAAATATTATTTCTAACAACTGAATGTTGAAAACTCGCATTCTAACTGAAAACATAGAAAAATGTGTTTTCTAGGATGTTAATGTGTGGCCCGATGAGGGGCCTGCAACGGGGCTGTCAAATTAGAGGGCATAGTTTATAACTTGGTGCTGAATTAAAGGATAGTCAAAAGTTACTGTTCTAACAATCAAGATCTCTGCCACCAAATTTCACAGTTACTGCAGTAAAAATATGCAGCTCTGTACCCAGCAGTAACATATGATAAAGAATCCATTTTATTAATATATTGATGAAAGGTTTATAATGGCCTAGACACTGGTTGGTTTGGGCCTCATATTAAACTAATTTGGCCAGGACTTGTAAGCCAGGCCTGCTAAAAGAGAAGGCTAGCATCACCAGATCTTTCCCGCTGTTAGGTGGGAGGAAGGGAGGTACAAAGGAAGGAGGGATCAGGAAACAATAGTAAGGCGGAGAAAGGGAGGTACAAGGCAGGGAGAGGAAATTGAGGTCATTAGGAAAGAGAAAGAAAAGGACAAGGCTTTTCTTTTTAGCAAAACTCACCACATACAAGGCATCAAAAGATCCAGGGACACCTCTATTACAAATAAGCAATGACCCACTTTCTTGTGAACATAATAAATAAATGCGGGATCCAGAATCAGTGTCTCATTTCACATTTAGTTACAAGCCAATCAAAACTCCACAGATAACAGATATACTAAAAGTTTGAGAAAGAAGGTTTGTTTCTGATTGTCAGGCAGTTAATAACAGCAAATAGATTGGTTATTTTAAACATCCAACTGTTTAAAAATGCAGCATAATGCATGAGGCCTGCAATTGTAGGGTTTGCGGAGGATCAATCTATACGACCTTACACGTGTAGGTAAAAGGGTTTAACAACTCGAACTCAGTTCACCAAGATCATAAAATTAGCAACCTTAATGTGACACTAAGGTTCTCCCTCAAACAACTAGCTGTTTAATCTAACTAAATTAGACTTTATATGCGCTTAAATATACTAGGCTAAGTTGCCTCAGTAATCGACTCCATAGGCAATTATATTGTAATGCCCTTGATTTAGTTCACATCGAAAGTGGGCTAAGACTAAGATTGACTGGTCTAATGGGTGTATTACTTATAACTTGGGCTTAAGTATTTTGTGCCAATGGTTCAAGCTCAATAAAGTTAACAAATCGATTATCCCATTAGGTCAAATCGTGACAATTGATATAATGGGATATGGTGAGAGGCTCGAGTAGGAGAAGACTATTGTGGATAGACGGAGCCGGAGAGTATGCCATGACATGGAGTCATATATGGGTTGTCTCACATGAACCATGCTAGGGTGAGTAGGAGAAGACTATTGTGGACAGACGGAGCCGGAGAGTATGCCATGACATGGAGTCATATATGGGTTGTCTCACATGAACCATGCTAGGGTCAAATTATGGGCTCTGTTGGGCCTTGATGGAGACATCAAGCCCATAAGCGAGGGAGATTGTAATGCATTGAGTTTTACATTAGAAGTAGACTAAGACTAAGATTGGTTTATAAGGATTTGATAGGTGTATACTATTAAATTGAGTTTAAACATTTTAGTCAGTTGTTGAAGCTCTATAAATTTAGCAGGCCACTTATTCCATCAGGGAGGGTTGTGACAAGTGTTGACTCAAACTAATTCCGATTTGTGACTTTCAATAAACCAATAAGGGCCTCAAAAGCTAATGCAATTGTGCCTCAATATATTATCGGTGGCAACCTCAAACGGTGATAATGCTAGTAATGATGCTATATGGACAGTTTCTGCAATTGTTAAAAATGTGTTACTAATAAAATTTCTGTTATCACCTGATGACAAGTCATATCTATATATTCTTCCCTTGTTAGATTCAGTCGACAATTTGAAATTTTAATTTTTAGTAAAATAGACCAGAAATGTCACTCTTTGACTTTTATTATTACATAACTTGACAATGATTTGGCCTCCATGAGGAGTTAGGGGGATACTTGAAGTAATTGAGGGGAGTATAGCATGAGAAGTAGCATAGTTTTGGCCTATGTTATTTTGGCTTCAGAAGGATCAGCGTTTTCTTAATTATTATAAAGCTGGAAATCTAATGCTGGAAATCTAACATAAGACACACACACACACATATGTCCAGTCACAAAATTTTGTTTTCTGATTTTTATTTTCTCTATAATAATAGGTTTGTAGGAGCAGGGAAAGAATAAAAACCATAATATTGATAAATCAACAACCATTAGTATTGTTGTTTTCTGCAAGAAGCCACATCAGCTTGTTGGCTCCATTATGTCGCTATTTGTGCAGGACCTTGGCAAGTGATGCTTAAACAGGCTGACGGCTCCTATGCTTGTGTTGCAGAAAGTGCTACACGTTTTACTCTGGGAGAGGTTTTTTTCCTTGATTCTTATAAACCATTGAATTTTTATGTTTTTTACTGTGTCTCATTTTTATGTTTAGGCTAAAGAAGAACTTCTACGGGTTCTTGGCCTGCAAGAGGAACAAGGGAGCTCGCTGGAATTCCTGAGAAGGGGTTACAAGGTTCTTAGCAATAATTTTTTCTTAGCTATAACAAAGGCAATCCACAAAGTAGTGCACTCACCTCTGTGCCAGATACAACTAACAAAAACATTGCATAATCATTTCACTCTACAGTATGATGCTCTGGATATAACTTGACATGCTTAACTTCAAGCAAACTATCTAATTATTAATTTTTTTTAATTGTTATATCCATTGAATCACACATCTTCATATTCTGAAGTTCAGACATTGGCGATCGGCCAAGTAGGTTTTGCCTGCAGCTCATAGGCTAATTGAGGCATTTTAATATGGTATAGAATCTGTAGATACCCCTCAACTTAACCATGTGAACAAAAAATCACAGCTTATTTTCTCTTATTTGAACCTCATATTCCAGAATTCCTATACACGTGATAAAATCTTGTAATTTTCCCTGTATTCTGCATCTCATGTGAAAGAACATAGTGCACTATGAGGGGAAGAAGTTTTATAAGTTGATGATCAATTACAAATATTATTATGATTCCAGTGAGACAAGCAAAATCTAGATAATAATTGTGACCTTGTGATTTTCTTTTGCAAACTTTTAGTTCTCATATGGGAGGCTGTAGTGGTGGGACTGTGTGTGCATTGATCTGTTGCTGATTTATGCCTCTGATGCTCCCGGACATAAATTGGGGAGCAAAGGCTGACAGCAATCTGAGTGCAAGATGGTTTTGATGGATGTTCCACTCTTAATTATCATCAATATGTGATCTTCCATCTCCACATAAGTTAATCATAAGATATCTCGGCCGGGCATCCGGTCACTATGTTATCTAGATGTTGATCATTTATATAGTCTTTTTTGCTTTGTATGATCTGTTCTGCACTTATCAATGCAGAACGCCACATGGTGGGAAGAGAACACTGATTTGGAGTTGTCTTCTGCCTGGCGGAGTTGAAAATGAATATACCTGCACCTTTGACCATGCTCATTTTCTGATGGACCTGGAGATGATCTAGTGGTGACCTCCAAAATGACTGGAGTTCCAGGGTCAGCTGCATCATTTGGGAGCAGGAAGAGATACCACGTTGTCGTTCTTTATCGGTCGCCTTGCTCTTGCTCATGGCACAGCAAATACACAGTGTGAATGGTTATCACGATAATTGTTATATAAGAAGTTTGAAAATGTGTGAAAACATTGAACTTCTGTGCATTGATCCATTTGTTTTATATTGGGTTGTTCCCCAGTCTTGGATATATATTTAGCCATGTTTCAATGTTTCTAAGAGTACAAGAACAGTAGACGGTAATGTTTCTTGGGCCTAATGGTTTTACCTCCGTTGTTGTTCAAAGATCGAAAGCAGTGTGTGAAATATAGTCTCTTTGTTGACATTCGGCAATGTTCCGGTGAAGTCAAATTGTTCAGCATGATCACACAAACATGTCATTTCTCTGCTTCATCTGTCTGTTGTCGATGCTATCCACCTTACTGACATCTTTCATCCAATTTGGACAGAATAGCGAGAAGAAAGAAGATGGGAATGCAAAGAGCTCATCTTTTATTTCCAGTTGACAAAACGATGGAGAGCTATGTGAAGAATCTGAAAGGGGAGCCGAGTTGCTCCATACGGACCAGGAGAACTGTGCCGGCAACACCACCACCACTTCCACTTCCTCTATCCGTTCATAAAGTAAGCCAAAACTGACATCTTTTCGTTACACTTGCAAAAGTGTGACTGCTCTTTTGTTCCTTCCTTTATAGTCTTCTAAACACTGCACATGTGATAGATACACTTCCATGACCAATAAATCCCATTTAGGAGGGTCTCTATTAGAATTGATAAGTATTTTTAAATTTTCGGACTGTTTTTTTTAGAATCAAATTACTTGAAAAATTAGAAATTCAAGTATGGAAAGAATCATTTAATGATCTATAAATACACTAGATATCTCAAAGAACTTTATCATATCTATACAGGCTAAGGTGAAAAGTTAAAATTATGCTAGTAGATACACAAAATACTTTTGAGTTTCAGATTGGATTAACTCAAGAAAAAGTTTTTTATTTAAAGAATTCAAAAAGGGTGTCGAACCATGTGAACTTTGCGTTTACTATTTTTTATTATAATTTATTATTGATATTTTTATGATTGTTGTTTTGATACCACGGTCTTCTTTCACCCGACACTTTGCCCTCTCCATCAGGTTTCTCCTGGCCACCAGTGGTCATCTCTTGAGCTAATCCTTTTCGCTTAGCGATCGATAACTGCATGTCTTTGTTTCAGCTCTACTGTGCATTAAAGGAGAGTGGGATGAAAAGAAGAAGAATGTGGCGAAGCTGTAGCACGCATGGCATGGGAGCGGGATATTGGTGGCTTTGGCCACACCACCATCATCATCATCATCACGATCACCTTGTGGTGCTCCTCCTTCGTAGGCAAGTTTTGGTTAGCCTTTGCGGCTGGAGTGGGTTGGAATCCTGGGAGCCCAAATCCCAGCTTCTGCCCCTTGTTTTCCTTTCTTTTAATGCTCGAGAGGGCCCACCCAATCAAAGGATAGGATTCTCCTTTTATGCATGTCTCTACTGAAACAATGAACACTCCCCACTTCTCTCAGCGTCCAGCTTGGCCAAGGTTTAGGCTACCTGCTCAGTGTTAAGCGTGGCTGTCGCTTGTGTGCTTCGTATTAGTGTCGAAGTTGATCGTATCTCTATGTCACATAGTACAGCCGATGTAGCTCCTCACTTCATGAAGATGATCAGATTTCGAAACTCCGATGTTGGAGGAGATGGATGCCTCTTCAATGGCTTCTTGTCACTCCATCAATTTATTCGAGATCCTATACGATAGATGAATATATAGTTTTGGATCGTGAATCATATCTGAGATGCTATATGTATGTATGTACATATGTATGTATATACATATATACATACATACATACATATATATATATATATATATATATATATATAAATAATAGAATTCAAAGAAACACATATATATATATATATAATAGAATTCAAAGGAACACATACGAAAAGAAATTATTTTAGAGATATATATATATATATGGAACTTTGCTTGTTATAGGGACCAGGAAACATTTATAGCTCTGTAGAGCCGTAAAGATCCACCACAGTAATAATTATTGAATATTCATAATTACTTATCCAAACACCAATCTCAAGGCAATAAGTACTTCAATCTCTGTGTGCGTGTGTATATATATAGCGGTCACACTCGCTCCCAACTCCCCAAACTTTCACACGCAATGCGTTCTCTAGCGAAGTATCTCCAGTCCTCCGAACCGCTGCGACAGGCAGAATCGCCTGCACCCCTACCTACCGTTGACTCCGACGTCGTCGTCATCCTCGCCGCGCTCCTCTGCGCCGTCATCTGCGTCGTAGGCCTCGCCCTCATCGCCCGCTGCTCCTGCTCCTCTGCCTCCGCCTCTGCACCCGCTCCGTCCTCGCAGCCCTGTAAGGGGCTGAAGAAGAAGGTTCTCCGAGGGCTTTCGACGCTATCCTTCGACTCGTCCGCAGCCGTGGCCGGCTGCGTCCAGCTGGTCGACTGCGCCATCTGTCTCGCCGAGTTCGCCGACGGCGATGAGGTCCGCGTCCTCCCGCAGTGCGGGCACGGGTTCCACGCCGGGTGCGTCGACACGTGGCTCCTGTCCCACTCGTCCTGCCCCTCCTGCCGCCGGGTCCTGGTGGTCCCCGCTCCGCCATCGCGGTGCGGCGCGAACTCCTCCGATAGCGTTCGCGCCCCCGACGCCAAGGCGGCCGAGTGCGGCAGCGTCAGCACGGTCTCGCCCTGAAACACTTCCCCTCTCTGTGGCGCGAAGCAGGTGTTTGTTGTTATGCCTCTTAACCTTTCGTCGAGAAGTAGCTTTAATTCTTTGCTGATATGTGCATATTTATGTATTTATGTAAGGCTTACGATTGCTGATGGAAACCAAGTTTGTGCCATCAGACTTTAATGGAAGCAGAAGAACTACTAGTAGACTGGAGTTGGGTTCACATGTTTCCACAAAAGACTGCCTTCTCTTTCCTTACTCTTTCCAAATTGCTTTCATTTACCTTCCCTTTTCTTTTCATTTGCCTTTGTTTGCTTTCTTTTTTGTGTTGCAAACAAGAAAGCAGAAATGTTTGTCTAACACAAATTCTCTTTTTATAAATGTGATGAGAGGTGTAATTTTAGGATAATTGAGGCAGGATTGCAGTGTAATCAACTACAAAAGAAATAGAAGATTTTTTCTTTTTGGAAAAGAATGAGAACATGAAATAAAAACAGAAGCAATGAGAGAGAGCGAGCGAGAGAGAGAGAGAGAGACTTTGCTTTGTGGATGCGATTCTACTCCACGTTGAGTACGTCCCCAAGTTAGCGTCTCATTATTGGGTTCATCAAATCTTATTTCACTTGTAGATAATAGGAATAGACATCACTATGCCAATTTTGGGTAGGCATGTTTCACAAGATTTGAACCTGAATCTATATGGTAACTTTCACTTTAACAAAAGAGAGAGAGTGGTCTTCAGCGAGATACAAAAATACTTTTGTGGTTAAAGCACTGTATATTTTTAATATATATATCCAAAAGTGACTTCCAATTCTGCAAAAGAAAAACAATTTTAGTAAATGACATAAAATTAATATTTTTAATAATTAAAAATATAAACTCGGGATCCACAATATGATACTAATGCAAATACTTTATCGGTAAATGCAATATAAAGATAGACTTTATAAGTTTCCGATGATCGCACTGTCACGGATAAAGTTGTAAATATAGCATCCTATATAATGCTTGTGTCCTTCGATTTTTGTTCATGTTTTACATAACATGTAAAAAAGTTTATAATAAGTTTGATAATCCCATTTTGGTTACCTTTAGTGGTCGTTTCAAGCTTGTAAACGTAAGTTGTATATAGTGACCACATAGAGGCAAAAGTGTTTAGTAATAAGCTATCCAAATAGTTAATTTAGAGGTTTTCTAGTTCCGTAAAGTGGTGCGAAGTATCAACCAGTACAACACCCAAGAGCTACTCGAGTAGCACATGACTAGATGGGCCTTTGAGGTAGTGTTAGTGTTGATTCTCTATCTTGCTTTATAGTAGTGTCATGCAAGTACTTGTGGAGACTTTCGGACACGGTGAACCATTAGACTCTTTATCATATAACTATTCAGAGATTACAAACTCTATATTTGTAATTTGCATTGTTTTTAAGTGTTTGTTCAAAATAGCTATTTATAGATCCTAAGTAAAACGTTTTCTCTTACTCATCTTATCTTTTATAGGTTGTTAAGGGACCATAAGAGGTTTCAGAGACGTTGACCATTTGTGGACGGGCATATAAGGATGTCGTACAACTTAAGCAAAACCAGCTAAGTTTGTGATAGATGGTATCAAAGCGGGATAAGCACACTTAGAAACACTTGACATGTAAATGTAGAAGATATAGCGAGACTGTGTTAAGAGTAGACAGCACGAACGATCGTTTGGAGCAAATGGGCATTGAGATGCAGGGAAAAGAGTTTCTCAAAGGAACGAGTATCCGAGATTGGCATTTCGATGAATGACTAACCCTTCTCACAAGAGGTACCATGAGGACAAACGAGCTATAAAGAACGTGTAGTGTATAAAGGTTATGATGACTGAGTTCGAGCTACGGCTCGACGTTAGCAACCAAACTTAACGATGCTCAAGGCAAGTGGAGTGCTTGGTAAATTATGTGATTGTGTAAGGTGAGATGAGTTGCTCAGCAATCGAAAGAGTTAGGCAAAACTCACAAAGATAAGGGGATTTGCTAACTCGAAGAATTCGGTACTCATGCAAAGACTTATATGCATACGATGGATTGTTTGTGGCCATCTCAAGACGACCAAAACTCGGCGCCATGGAGCATTAAAACTTTTTCTTTGGCATGGGAAGTATACGTCAATAGAAGGTTGAAGTGGGTAGCAAATTCAGCAATAGGGGTTGTATTGGCGAAGTGTCACCAATTAGCAAGTGCATTCACGAGGCTAAAATAGTACATAATTTATTCAGCAAGACAGAGTAGTCCAAAAGGATTGTGGTCTCTGAAATTTCTAGAGGGAAGGATGTGAAGAAAAAAGTTACTCCAACGGGGCATATATCCATGAGAGAAGTCTCGATTCTCCAAAAAGAGAATCATGTGCAAAATACTACACATGTTGAGGAGGAGGTGTACCTTAAGATAAAAATTTCATAAAGCTCAATAGACCGAGCGAGTGGTAAAGAGTCATCGCACAATCATGCATGAGGAAATGCGTTAGTGAATATATTTCGAGATACCAAGGCAATACCAAACGAAGGCACAATTTGAGTTGATGTGGAGATCGGACTCAACAAAGGATTGACCCGTGAAATGGTCGGCGCGAGGGCCACCATCAACTCAATGCAAATCGAGAAGTGAAACAACTTAGGTGGACTTGGTGAATTTCTCAAACCATATGAAGGGAGTTGACAAAGAAGACGAAATATAGAGAGAAGGCACGAAGTTTTCCTTGGACAGAGATTAAGGATATGAACTCTTTTAAATACAAGAGTAGGATCATATTGTTCTATGGGTCCCTCACTCTGATGGAGCGGACTCAACCTACTTAGTACCAAAGTCAAAGGGAGCTTTAAGGCACATGCACCTTATCTCGATGAAGTATTTGATAGAGGAACTAAGACGACTCAACTTGCGGAGGCAAATTGGGGTCAGAAAGCCTTGGCACAAGATAAGAGGCTGCAAAGGCAGGTACTCTTGAAGAATATGCTATAGTATTGTCATTCAAGTTGCCGCAAAGGAAGCGGTGTGTAACGAAGATTATGCTGAGGGGTAGAGGCCTAAGATCCCGACAATGGTGCACCATTTCTAGCAAAGTTAGTGGACTTTAGGAGCTGCTAGGCGACAAACTGTCCTAAAGCTATTCTTCATCCGAGTATGACTTAAGAGTGGGTGGACGAAGGTCGATTACCAAAGAAGCGAACACAATCAAAGGTGGTAGAGGCCTTGTGATGTACTGGCAAAGGCCACACATAGAGAGATTGCAATCCGAGTTTATCCCACAAAAATCAGAAATGCAATGAAGATATTACTAGGAAACGACATGGTATAGCATATCGTGGTGTAATAGTTTAAGATAATACAACACACGTAGGAGGTGTCCCACAAGGGATTTGACCATATGGAGGTATGATCAAGAGCTACTAGGAGCTCCACTTTGGTGAACAACATGACGATATGATGGGCTATGGATTCAAAGAGTGAATGTCATAGTACTATAGAGGCGGGTCTTTTATGCGTGCATTGAATTTTATATCAAATAAAAGCTTTGGTCATCAACATATGAGAGGCTATGTATTACCGAGGGAGAATTTCATATGCAAGTACTAGTAAGTCTCATGGGTGGGGCTTGATCATATAGAGGTTTGATCAGAGCGATTAGAAAGTTGGATTGCTCTAGAACTTTCACTTAAGAGAGCCGAACAAGTCAGAGGACAAGATCGATTAAGCGAACATTGCTACCAAGGAAAAAAAAAAAGAATTAGTGTAAACCCTACAATATGATGGTGGAGGCCATGTATGAGAGTTGTAGTATGACTTTTCATCGACCAAGGGGAACTACTAGAAGAACACAAATGTGTTAAAACATGTGGTTAAAAGGGGCAAGAAAGAAATGACGAGTCTAAAGAGACCTAGCTATCAAAAAATCAAATATTTATTAGAATGAAGGTAGACTCATAGGAGTGTCATAGAGGCAAATCTATCGATCGTGAAGAAATGGATGCATATACAAGATGACGAATAGCAGGGCCATAGGGATATAAGCACCATAGTAACGCAAATGTGGGACTTTTATGGAGTCATCAATCCCTTGCTCTCATAGGTAGAGTTGGTCATGAAAGGGGCTGAGTGCTAGTCATAGATGCTTTGCAAGCCAATCACGTGAGTGATGACATATGTGATATGATACGCATTCTTTTTTCATATTATTATTATAACATTTTCTCACTTTATATACATATATATATATATATATATGTTGTGATGTTCATCGATTTGTACAATGGGAATCAGATCATGATGAGATCACGATAATGAGACCGATTTACTTTTAAACACAAACCTTAAATAATCTCGATCATAATTTACTCAAGAGGGACATCAAGATAATCGGACAGACTGATATATTGTATATTCGTCCATATGATGAAGGTGACTGATCTCATAGCTGTTGGGAAATCTTGGGGGCGACATCATATGTGCAGCGGAAGAACAAGAAAACAAAAATCCCCAATTTCCCAAAAAGATGTTCATCATCGTGCAAAGATTGGTGCGTAAAAAATCCGTGAAACAAACTGCGTATAGAATATATTGTGTTACATAGGGAGATTGTATATCCCTATTTCCCTGCAGATCTCTAGGAGAGGGTAAAGGAGGTCAAGCGTCCTCCTCTCTAGTAGTGATTCACGCAGTAGGGCTGCGACGACGCTCCTCAAAACTCAAGACCTACTCTGAGGTGGAGAGGGGGAGGAGAATAGGAAAGGCAAGCAAAGGCTCTAGCCTATGAGGCTCTGAATCCCTCCTATTTATAAAGGTCCATTGTCAAACCCTAATGGATTCTCCCCTAGTGGGTATTGGATCTGCATTCAATTACCCAAGCCTTTTAGATTAGTGAATCTCTATCCAATAATCTCTCATGGGCTCTTATTGGATCTCGTCCATGGGATCCAATAATTCAGGGGTTTATTGGATATCCAATAAGATAGGGGCTCCGGCGGATATCTCATATCCGAACCTCTACTCATCGCAATGCCTACCATATGTGTGTGACCCTCTATGCCCAATATCGAGCTGGCCGTGAGTCATACCTGTCAGAACTCCTTCTAACTTAGTGAATTATTATCTCTATAATAATTCATTCGACTCATCGACTATGGACATACTAGGCCACTACGCCGTAGTCCCCAGAAGATACAGGGGAATCCAATCCATTGGACTTGT
>LVTN01000397.1:194233-213843 GCA_001649415.1 Musa itinerans
CCCCCCCCTCTTAGTGCCAACCTCGGACTCTCGATCATAATAGCCAAGAGTGTATGATCCTCTATCGATACTCAATAGCCCTCGTAAGGTCGACTACCACTCCTAATGACCGATTGTACTAGATTTGGGATATCCAAACCTATAAGTCCGGTATCAAAAAATGGAGAACTCATATAGGACATCTTTGGTGTCTCAAGTCTAAGGACCAGATACACTATTGGGACTATGAAATCTTTGTCTGATAATAAGGCATCATCAACCATCCAGCATTTTGTAGACGGATCTATCAGTGAACTCATTCTCCAATAAGCACTTGTACAATATCCCTAGTGTCCCCACATAAGTAGCTATGAGACTAGCTACATCCATCATATGAATGGGTATACAACACACTAGTATGTCTAGTTATCTCGATGTCCCTCTTAAGTAACTCGTGACTGGGATTATTTAAGATCTATGTTTAAAGGTTAATCAGTCTCATTATCATGATCTCATCACGATCCGATTCCCATTGTACAAATCCAAGGACATCACAATAAATACATGTATATATGCAATAGTTAATATAAAGTGATAAATGCCAAAATATAATCAGCAAAAAGATTCTATGTCCAGTCACACGTGCCATCACTCACGTGATTGGCTTGCTGGGCACCTATGACTAGCAATAGCTACTCGTGTGGGGACACTAGGGATAAAGTGCAAATGCTCATTGGATAATGAGTTCACTTATTGGTCCGCTCACGGAATGTTGGATAGTTGATGATGTCTTATTGTTAGATGGTGATTTCATCATCCCAATGGTGTATCTGGTCCTTAGACTTGAGACACCAAATATGTCCTGTATAAGTATTCCACTCTTTAATACCGGACTTATAAATCTAGAAGTTTCAAATCTATTACAGTCGATTATCGAGAGTGATAGTCAACCTTACGAGAGTTATTAAGTATCGACAGAGGATCATCCATTCTCGACATCATGAGAGGAATATTTCATGTATTCTTGTTCAAATAAATCCCTGGCTTGGGTCATTCAAATTGAGAGAGAAAGACTTCTCCAAAAGAATCTGATTAGAGCGAGACTCGAGTAAAAATTATATGAGCCTGACAACACCATGCCCGGTATATGATCTCTGAGATATTAGATGGATGAGGAACTATAGATATACAATAATTTAGGATAGCGTTTGGGGACTACGACATAGTGGCCTAGTACGTCCGTAGTAGATGAGTCGAGTGAATTATTATGGAGATAATAATTCACTGAGCCAGAAAATGTTTGATAGGTATAACTCATGACCAGCTCGATATTGGGCATAGCGGGTCATACACATATGGTAAGTGTTGTGATGAGTAGAGGTTCGGATATGAGATATCCGTTGGAGCCCCTATCTTATTAGATATTCAATAATCCCCTAAATTATTGGATCTTATGGATGAGATCCAATAAGAGCCAATGAAAGATTATTGAGTAGGGACCCACTAATCTAATAGACTTGGGTAGTTGGATAGAGATATAATACCCAATAGGGCAAGATCCATTAAGGTTAAGTTGACATAGTACTTGTATAAATATGAGAGAATCAAAGAGCTATAAGCTAAGCCTTCTTGGCTATCACCTCCTATTCTCCTCTCCCCTTCTCCTCCTTAGTGAGATTTGGGCATCGATTCAAAGAGTGTCTTTACAGCCCCTGTCATGTGGATCACCACTTGAGAGGACAGTTGATCCTCCTTCATCCTCTCTTACAGATCTGTAGGATTTCAAGAATATACGATCTCCTTAAGTAATACAACTATCTCACACGTGCTTTTCAACTTTGCAGTTTTTGTGTATTAGTCTTTGCATAACGATAAAACCTTTTTTGTGAAAATTTTAAATTTTTGTTTTATGTTTTTTCGCTGCGCACGTGATGTTGCCTCCAGATTTTCCTACACTGAGGAGGTGGAGAATGCAGAGACAAATTCCAAGTACCGAGATAAAGCTGAATGGTAGAAGTTAGGGAACCTCATAAGATTAGTGTAAATGGGTTTCTCATCGCAATAGCCGAAAGTAAAAGACTTCGGGTTGATGCAAGAATGCTCGACCAAAGAACAAAGTAGATAATATGTGATGATGTACCTAATTATTTAGAGGAGTAGGTGACAAAAATGATGGAGAAGACGATGCAATCCCAAAGACAACTAAAACTATTAGAGACTTGCTCGGTGTTGGGGGAAACTTTTCCTCTTTTTAGATAGAGCTTTTTGCATTTCAGAAATTTGATAGCAATTAAAAAGTAAATCATAATAACTAACTCAACGTAAATAGTACAAATACTTTTAAGTGCTTCAAAAGTGTAAGTAAAGAGTAGGCAAAGGCTAGTAACCAACTCAATGCATGGAGTACAACCCTCGAAGAAATGGGTGAAGTCAAGCAATCTTTACCTTCTCAACTCTTAAGATAATGAGTAAAATCGAGTATCTCAGTTCTCTTATTTATTCAATAAAGAAGCTTTGCATAAGTTCAAAGACCCTTAGAAGAAAAGTGAAAGACAACAGTTGTCAAATCCTCACTGATGGTGATAAGTACTATCGAGAGTATAATGTCTGCTTCATATCCAAACAGAATATTAATCAAAAGCAAAAGTGATACGAACCTACTTGGAGACGACAATTAAATAAAAGAGGAATTGATAGATTAATTTTGTAAAGAAAAGACCCCAAAAACTTTAAAGTTTATAAGGTGATGCTCATTAAAATTCTAATAGGCATATATCTAATTCAAACGGTGTGAGACATTTAAGAGATTGACGCATAGCAATGAAGGTCTTTTCCTTTATTTAAAGGATTTACAGAAATTAACAAGGGTAACCCAACTAAACCAACCTCACAACCAGAGTTAGAGTCATTAGTAAGTTGAAGCAACATAGCAAATCAAATGTTAACTACTCAATAACAACGATGAAAAGCAATTGAGAGCCAAGAGACACATTGCAATTGGAGTAGAAGATTGAAGATTCAATAAAGGTGAGGAGATGCAGCATTTGCAAGCGGTGTGAGACATTTAAGAGATTAACGCATAGCAATGAAGGTCTTTTCCTTTATTTGAAGGATTCACAGAAATTAACAAGGGTAACCCAACTAAACCAACCTCACAACCAGAGTTAGAGTCATTAGTAAGTTGAAGCAACATAGCAAATCAAATGTTAACTACTCAATAACAACGATGAAGAGCAATTGGGAGCCAAGAGACACATTGCAATTAGAGTAGAAGATTGAAGATTCCATAAAGGTGAGGAGATGCAGCATTTGCAAAGGTTTCGACAAGGATGTCGAAAGAATAAGTTAGGAAGAATGTCACACACAAAGCTATAAACAAGGTGTTCGATGTAATACTCATATATGTCTGTGTCTTTTGATTTTTGTTCATGCTTTTCCTAGCATGTAGAGGGCTTACAGTAGGTTTGATAATCCCATTTTGATTGGCTTTTATGATCATTTCAAGCTTATAAATGTAGGTTGTGTGCAGTCATTGCATAAAGATAAAATTGCCCAAAAACAAACTATCCATACAACTATTTTTGAGGTTTTCTAGCTTCGCAAAGTAGTGTAGAGTATCAACCAATACAACACCGATGAGCTACTTGGGTGGCATATAGTTTGATGGGCCTTTAGGGTAATGTTTAGGACTGGTTCGCTATCTTATTTTATAACAGTATCATGCAGGCACTTATGGGGGTTTTTGGTCATGACAGACCACCTTGGAACATTTGTCGTGTAACCTTTCAAAATTTACAAAGTCCATGTTTATAATTTGCATTGTCTATCAAGTATTTGCTGAAATAACTAATTGTTGATCTTGAGTTAAATGCTTTCTCTAACTTATTTTCTCTTTTGTAGGTTTTTAAGAGATCATAAAAGATATTAAGTTGATCCTTTACAAACGGATGCGCAAGGGTGTCATACAATTTTGACAAAATCAGCTAAGTCCATGAGAGCACTATCTAAGACAATTCGCTATGTCTAAGATCATGTCCATACCAACACAATATGTTAGCTTAACCTAATCATGTGTTTGCAGTATTGATAAAAATGACATCGGTGATGCTTAGATCAACCCGACTTAATTCAAGTCCATGTACAATATGACCCAAGGGGTAGACTCAATCATTCCCTCGTCCTATAATTGACTTATAGGAAGATTAAGATTTAGATATGATGTAATTTTAGTAAACAGTAACTAGTAATTGATCTTGCATGTTAGGTAGCTTTTATAACAAATTAATCGAAAGAATATTTTACAATATAAGTCGAATGTTTCTCACGTAGTTATTTTTGAGATATGAGCACTAATATTTTAGACTGATATCGACATGGCCTAATCGTTGACTAGGTCTTACCTTCTCGTTACTAATTATTGCTGAATATTTCCCATATATTATTGATACATGCTATTGTTGTTATTGTTTCATAGTAAGACAAAGGCATTGGATTCACACGCTCATACTAAGACACACACTCGTAGGCAAAGAACGAACACAATCTAAGCCCTCATCTCCTATTGCTCGGGCATCTTCACGTCAGGATTTCGCATCTGTTTGAGCCACATATCTGCCATTATTCGCGACGACAAGCTCCACAGCGCGTCCTGCCCCCCCTTCCCCTGCCCTGCCTTCTTCTTCCCCGCCTTCCCCAGCCCGTACGCCACCAGCCACTGCATCGCCGTCAGCCTCTGCTTCTCCCCGTCCCAGACGCCCCGCCGCTCCCCGGGCCGCAGCTTCAGCCCGCCGACGTGCAAGCTTGCCACCTTAAACTTGGCCTCCTCCTCTTTCCCGCCTCCCTCCGCTCTCGCCGCTTGAATCATGGCGATCAGTGGGGCCCCTACTGTCTCGTATCGCCGCAGAGGATCCCTCAGCTGGATGACCACCAACAGCGTCACGGAGCTGGCCGCGGCGCAGGCGGCTTCCCAGTCCTCGGGCGGTATTGCCGAGTCCAGGGGATGCTTGTCTGCTGCCTTAGCGGCAAGAGGGGAGACGTCGAACAGAGCTTCTTCCTCGGCCATCCCCGCCTGGATCTTGAGAGCTTCCACCGCCATGGCTTCGATCTTCTGCAAGGCGAAGGCCAGAATCTCTTCCGCCGCAACCGGCTCCTCCGCCACATTCCAAATGCCTGTCAAGATCCGCTCGTTCCTCCCTTCGCTCAGCGCCGTGGCCATGGTTTTGAGGAGCGCCACCGTTCTGGCAGCGCTGGAGCTCGCTCCCTCCTTGTTCCTCCCGCTGATGATCGCCGCCGCCATGCCTTCGAATGCTATCTGCTCCGCCGTCTTCCCCATGAGCTCGTCCATGGACGTCAAAGACTGTAGCTTGGCACCCAGTTCTTCTGGTCCGATCGCTGCAAGCCTCTGAAACACCTCGAACCCGCTTGTGAGCCTCTGTTCCCCGAGGATGAATGGCCTGGATATCTGCATTGCGAGCTTTGGCGTCTCTTTTCTTGCGACTTCCACGTTGAAAGGATTTGTTGCAGACAAGTAGCCTCCATCCCGCGTCTGCACGACGGAGCCCAAACCCTTTCCCAGATCCGAGATGTAGATGCCTTTGTCGCCATCTCTACCTTCTGCCACCCCTGTTTCAGCTGCACTAAGATGATCGCCTATGTCGAATATCGGTGGTGTCTTGTCTTCAAGCTCAAGCATCTGAAGGAACTCCCTCGTCACAGCGTCTTCCTCGGCATCCAACCGCTGCGTCTCATCTTCTTGCGCTGCCTTTGTGGGATTCAGCACGTCTCCGACCATCAACGATTCGAGAGCCTTGATCTGCTGCGCAATCGCGTCGAGCTCCGTCAACCGGCTGAGATGCGCGCTGTCGTGCACCACCTCCTTCACGACTTCGCTCGGAGCCGACGTCGCTTCTGCTGCCGCCTCCACGGACTCCGCTTCTTCTTCTTCTTCTTCTTGGTGTTCTTGTTTCTCTGCATGCTGAATTTCGATCCCCTTATCGACGACTTCGAATTCGGGGAGGTCGAGATCGTCCTTCAGCTCCGGCTCGGGCTTCTGGACCGGCGGAGGGCTTGAAGAAGGAGGAGGAGCTGGGTCGTCAAGACTGAAGTCGTCGATCTCCTTCAGGTCGACGGCAGATGCTTCCTTCGTCGGCGTCAGAGATGGTTTCGATCTCGTGATTTTTGGGCTCGTGACGCTGAAAGAAGACTTGGATTTCTTGAAAACGGAGGAGAAGGAAGACTCCCTCGCCTTCGCGGTGGTGCTGCTGCTGGAACCGCCGCCTGCCTCTGCCTTCTTGTATAGGCCGACGCCTCCATCCTCCATGATCTGAAAGCTCAGCTTGAGGACCAGCTCGCCCCCTTTGGCCTTTCCGGAGAGCGGGAACGAGGCATCCCACTGTCGGACCCGTGCCCCTTCGAGGCTCTTCTCCATGGACTCCTTGACGAGCGGGCTCAGGTCCACCGAGTTCTTGCCGAAGTCGAGCTCTGGGACGTCGATGGCCAGGATCGAGATCAGGAACGGCCGGGACTCGAACTTGAGCGGCTTCCCCGTGCCGGCGCCGCCGCTGCAGTAGACATGGCACCGGATGAAGAGCGTCTCCTCGAAGTCAGCGGACCCCTGTAGCACCCTCGCCGGCATGGTCTGCAGAGCGCCTTCCTTGGTCTCCTTCTTACGGACGACAACGGAGAGGCGAAGGCCGTTCATGGAGGCCGGGAGGCCCTGGATGGCGACGACTTCCACGGAGAAAAGGCACCCCAGGCGCTGCATCCCGATGTGGGACAGGGCGCGCATCGGCTTCCAGCTCCATATCCCCTTCTTGTCGGAGGTCTCGGTAGCGTTCGTGGTCGCGCCAGACAGGCTCTGTCGCTTGGATGGAGGGCCGCGGCGGCCGTCATCGGAATCATCATGTTCCAGCTCGTTCTGGGTCTTCGGACGGGAGCGCCAGGGAGACATGGACATGCGGCGGGAGCGGGGGCGGCTTTCTGCCGCTGTGCCATCGCCGCCGGCGCCGGTACCAGGGGCAGGAGCGGAGGAGCGGGGCAGGACAAGGGAGGCGGTGCGGCGGGCGGTGTGCGATTGGTAGAGGGAGTGGCTAAGCGCGTCGAGTTCCTGGAGGAGCTGCGCGTTGGGGTCTTTGCCCTGGGAGCCATCCGCCATGGTAGCAGCAGCGAGGAAAGAAGCAAAGAAGCCTGCGAGTGCAAAGATGATGGGAGACCGGGCAGAAGTCGATGACGGAGAAGAGATTTATGGCTCAAAAACGCCATCATCGATCTGAGGCTAAGGTTTTTGGACGGATGCATGTCAACGAATGGAGGAGAAGAGAGAAGGGTTTGGGGGAGATTTGGCCTCACCGTGCTCCTCAAGTCTTTGGATTGGGACGGGAGGAGATGAGGCACGGGAGAGGATAATGGGTTTGACACACATGTCATGGTTCTTTTGTTTGTTTGGCGCGAAGGGGAGTTGGGGGGCGGGAGTGACTACTGTTAGCTACTAACCTCCATTTGAAGAGTAAAGCCGACGACGACTTCAGGAGGACACATGCGGTGATGAATCGAATGGTGCACCATCCTCCACGTGGCCATTAAACCGAGAGCCAACAGGGTTCCGAAACTTGTGGATTACGTGTTTTCCTTTTTTATCAACCTCACATCACATCTGTTTCCATCGACGTGAACACACGAATACGCACACACCTTATAAATCATCATTTGTTTTCGTAACGCCACGTAGTACACCATCTGATGAATCTTTATTTATCTTTATCATGAACACGTGGACTCACGACCAATGATTTTCTCACGATGGACTATAAGAAGCACTTTTAAACTAATATTAACTATTGTTAATATTAGAGGGGAATCAGAATTCTATAAAGCAAATATGTGAAAAGCCTTAATATTTAAAATAATATATACACATTATATCAAAATTTATAAACATTTTAATATATAAGTGAAAAGATTTGTCTCCTATATTTGCTTCTAGAATTTCTAAACAAATTTTTTTATCATACATCGCTTATATTTTTTATCTAAAAAATATAAGAAACAATAAATAAAAATTTAAATCCTCATAATTTAATTAAAAATATCAGTTTTCATCGAGCTACTCAAAATTCATGTAATTGATATTATTATAGATCATCTATTTTATCCATTCCAATTGGGCAAAAGCGGTGGACAGAAAGCTCACAAAGCTGAAGGTTTCTACCGAATCCAAAAGCACACAATTTTCACATCCCAAGGCATGTTCAAGTAGATGTTCGGTCAGACCGACCCGATAGAGAACCTTAGAACAAGCGGCATCGGCATGAGACGAGCTTAGCCTCCGAACCCGTACAGGGTGCGGCCCTGGCGCTTGAGTGCGTAGACGACGTCCATGGCGGTGACGGTCTTGCGGCGGGCGTGCTCGGTGTAAGTGACGGCGTCGCGTATGACGTTCTCGAGGAAAATTTTGAGGACACCGCGGGTCTCCTCGTAGATGAGGCCGGAGATGCGCTTCACGCCGCCACGGCGGGCGAGACGGCGGATCGCCGGCTTAGTGATGCCCTGGATGTTGTCGCGGAGGACCTTGCGGTGGCGCTTCGCGCCGCCCTTGCCGAGCCCCTTGCCTCCCTTGCCGCGGCCAGACATCGCAACGATCGACCCAGCGAAGAGGTAAGAGAAGAATCGAAAGCGCAAAGATGGAGGAGTAAGGGAAGAATTTGAGACGATAGAGGCAGGTAGGGAGGGGCCGATATTTATGCAAGGGGAATTAGGGATTTGGTGGGGGGAGGGAAACGGCGGGATTTGGGTATTAGAATTTGGGATCGCGAGGGAGTCGGGGTTTGGAAGGATGGGGAGGAGCAAATGGCCATTGAATTGAAAGTCAACGGCTCAGATGCGTTGAGCTGCTTCGGCTCGGATCGCCGACGTGGTAGGTCGTAAGGTAGTTCGGTTTCTTAGTATTTTTGCGCACGTGAGTACGGCGTGATCCAACGGATTCCGTTTTGGTTGGAGTGACTTGAAAGAAAACCACGATTTTGGCACTGCCCAGAGTTATGTATAATTTTACTGCACCAAAAAAGTATTACATTTTGGAAATAGTATATTTCTAATTAAAAAATGTTTATGTCTAGTAGCACATGAATTCCTCTATATTTTATGATCATGTACACCTTCCATGGTTAATTACTTCTAATCATGATAGGTAATTCAACTTATTTGAATTAAAAAAATCTGATAATATAAAATAATTTGCTCATTTTATTAAGTGAAATGGAAGGGTGCATAATCATCCATCGGCTGAAAATATTTAAAGATTATACAGAAAGACAAAAGAAGAAGAACTCAATTCAAATTGGCAACATTGGAAACGGAGATCAAGACTTGGAGACCCATAATAAAAGAATTGAGTGAATCGACAAGGTTTTAGACATGCATAACGAACATTTTCGTTGATCCCGATAATTATATTATTGAAATTCATGTAATCGTAAGAAGCTGACTCTTTTTATGTGAAAGAATACAGAAAAAAATGATGGCCACGAAGTGTAGACCTTGTTCTTTGTTCTTTAAATTAATAGCAATCTTTGTGGTAAGGATTATATCTACGCCTTTCTCCATGAAAGAGGCAAAAATTAAATGGTCTGTTTTGAGCGGGGAATTGTTAACGGTTGGCAAACAAATCTCTAATTTAAACTACCATAATTCTGGCAATGAATTATATTTGAAATAGGGTTCGGCGATTCTTGTGGTTATAATAATCCAAATCGTATTGTCATTATGAAATTTCTGGAAACAACAGGACATATTCGTCATACCAAATGCAGAAAGAATGCACAAATTGTTCTAATGTTATGGAGCATGTTTTATGTCATCCTTTGTTGACAACTGCAGCAAAACATAAAAAGTCTAGGAATAAATCCAGTGGACCAGCAGCTATTAGAATGACTTCAAACAAAAAGGCAAAAGATTCAGTACATCTTCAGTCTATGACATTATAATCATGAAACACCTACCAAGAATTGATGTATAAAATCCAAATCAAAACCACAAAAATTTTAACAGTTATGACATTATTGTTCACAGCCTCAGGCAAAGAAGAAACAAAAATACTCCGTTCGAAGTCAACTTACAAATGCTCCACTTGAACAGTCAAATCCTGTATGCCCAGGTCATGATATAATCCATGCACGTAGCGCAGGATTGGAAGGTCCTCTGCTCCTCTCTTAACCTAGAGAAAATATCAAAACAATTATTGGATTGTCCAATTATAAAAAGATACCACATTGTTAAATGTGATGACAGTCATATGCATTATATAGGCCAAAAGACCTTTCAATCTGGATAAAAGCTATGCATGCAGGGTCCCAACTCGATTAATTACATCGCCTGGTACCTACTAACTCCATTAACTACATCACCTTGCATGGCCATCTCCTCGAGGCTTCTTACCTGTCTTATAACTAAATTTACAGCATGTGTGGTCCAATGAAAAGCTGTGGCAAAATAAGGCACCCAAACATGAGCACAACCAAATGCATTTTATCAAGGCCTTCACTAGCATGACATGGTAAAACAATTTGGTAAGGGAAGCATCTTTGCCCATGCATGATAATTGACCATTTTTTCACCATCGCTGGAATTTAAACAAATGAAAAAAGAATTTATGACTGGCAATCTAGAAAATGTCGAGATAAGTATTCTGTCATCAGGGGTGATAGTCCTCTTCAGTAGCATTTTATAACATATACCTGAACTGAGAGAGATCCAATGGAATGACCTGGTACCAGTTCCCAGAATCGAGCTTCCGAGACTTCAGAAACATCCTCAAGAGAAGTTATCTACCAAAGGTTGGATTAAGCAAATCTAAGGAATAAACTGTGAAAAGCCTAAGAAAGAGATATACTGGAGGACATGAGCATACCTGTCTCCAGCATTTGCTAAAGGCAGAAGAAGGTATACTTGCAGGAGCCATCTGGAGCAATATATTGCCTGAAGCTCTAAAGAGTGGCATAACAACCATGAATATTGCAACTGAAACAAGCCCCAAGCATAAAACCTCTGCATTCTCAACCCTGCAAATGAAAATGAGAATAGAGTGAATTTAACCAACTTTTATCATGAGAAATATGGAAGGAAGAAAGACAACTTCGCTTAATGCACAATTATTACCCTAAACTAAGAAACCACGATGCCAGGATCAGACCTGCACTGGTAGGGAAGTATAAGAAAATGAATTAGAACATCGTTTAAAGAACAGAAACTATTGCTTTTAGTTAGATCTAAACCTCCGAATAGAATCTGCAAGAACATGTAAGCAGACCGAGTGATAGTTCATATCTTCAGCTTTCCTGTAAACTGCACAAAGGTGGTTGAATCTAAAACAATTACTCCTCTACAATAAAAGTAATGCAACACTAAGACATGATAGCAAACATAACATAGGAATATACCAATATTAACACGAGCGTAGCTCCGAAAGAACCAAACTCCTAGTATGTTCACCAAAAGATTGGTCACAGCTGAAACAATTAGGTAGTGCCTAATCATAGCGTAAAAACTAAGTCAGAAGCAATATTAGAACTTAAATAGAACCTAATAATAAAGAAAAAAAATAAGTCAGAGAAAACATTAGAGACCAACAGAACCTACACTAAGGCTCTCAAAGCACTGTATGTTTGATTCAAAGAACCATGCACTGACATGCTTTCTTACAATGCTATGTTTTCACAATGTTGCACAGACATTGCCTTCTTTTCATCTCTTAAGTATGCAGCATTATTAGCCAAGGCCTCGTGACCATTCCAAGCAAGGATTTGCAAGGAAACAGAGGCATAAGTATTAGAAAAGGGATGGCATCTATAGAGGCACCAAAGCAATTCCTCTACACCCTCTACAAAAAGAGGGGCTTAAATGATGGTTTCAAGGCATTGAAACAGTTAACAGGATACCTATGCTAACTACAGCAAAGTTCAGTTTGGACTGTCTGATTATATGCTAGTTATGGAACGATATCGAGAGAATGCTTAATAAACCTACTTTGTCACAACCTAGAAATGTAGGCATCCAATTCAAGCAATCTCTCCAAACATGTGATTAAGAAAGCACACACATCAGTCCACCTAGACAGCAATTGTGAGAACCTCATGCATTGCATTATCAACTAATTTGACCACACTGATTGGTGTACAAGAAACCTACACAAATGGCAAAGGAAATGACTGGAATGTGTTGGGCTGTAACATCTGCAAGGTCCCAGTTGTACAAGAGTCCAGTAATAAAACAAACCATAGCTATCAGAACTAGACTGGACCAGCTGGTCAGAATGAGAACTATAACTTTGTCTAGTTTGCTTTTGTTATAGAATCAAGCATGCAATTAAACTCACAAGTAGCCTTTACAAAACTGGTCTGGACTATCTTACCAGTTTATTGCCCCTAATTTAATTGCCTCATCTACATTCAACACTGCCCATGGGTCTACAGCATAGAGGCAGAGGAAAAAAAGAAAAGAAAAGGTATATAAAAAAAGAAAGCAAAAAAGGGAAAAAGGAAAAAGATCCCCTTTGTCATACATAAACTTAAATATATTATCATTTTAAAACTTATGTTGACTCCAGGCTTGGCCAGTTGATAACCAGTCTGATTCTGAACTGACAACCCATGGAACAAACCGCACAATAGAGCAGATACTACAAACTGCAAAGGTTGTAACCAAGTTTGCAACATTACACGTAATAGAATCATCACTACCAATTACATAAACGAAAATGCTGATGGAAGCATCTTAAATAAAATAATGACTTACTTGTGCTCAGATTCATCTTGAATAAATGCATGTAGTGCTTCAACTGCTATGGAGAATGACATAAACAATAGAAACAGCTGTCTACACAGGCAACAAAAGCAGCAGTCTGATATGTTAGTCCCAGATCATATGAAAAAAAGGATATATGTAATTAGTACTAAGTACTAACAAGACAATGGAAGAATTTAAAAAGGACTACTATCAAACATAATATTACAATTTGCCCAACTATAACAAAATTATGTTCACAGAAGTCTGAAAGATTGGCTAATGAGGCATAGATCTGAAGCAGTAGGATGCTTCTTAAAATAACACAATTATTTTGTAGTCAAACTTGTGTTTCATTAAAAGCACAACACTATTTAATAATAAACAATAACAAGAAGAACAAAGTAGATTGTTTGTCTTAAAAAACACATATAACTTCTTTTCCCACTCTACCCAAACAAATATACAAAAAAACCAAATCAAAACCATTCAATTTGTACACTAAAATTTATTTTAGAGCGTATAGCAGAACCGTAACCATGCACCATTTAATAAGACCCACCTTATATCATCATGTCATAAGAGTTGCAAGCACTAGGCTATCTAAATACAGGCAATATCCTTCTAAAAGTATTGCTAAGGCCAACCCACTTGTAATCAACAAGAGGCTAGAGCCTATCTGATCAACTTGGAAGGAAGAATAACAACTTTAACTTGATAAAAAGGCAGAGAAGCAAATCATTAGTGTCTATAATCTATCACATCCAGAAAGAGTAAAGAAAAAACTTACAGCATTTGTAAAAGCTGATAGTACTTCCAATCTTTTGTACCTAAAAATAGAAAAAACCCAAAAGTCAAAATCTTTGTCTTTAAAATTGAATTAATATGTTCCTTTTAAGAATTAAACTTTCTTCAGAGGAACGACATAAAATGATGCATTAATGACACTCCATTATAAAGGGAAATATAGAGAAATTTTGTTCACAATGACTACAACTACTCCACATTACAAGAAATGCTGTAGAAGCTGTAGAGATAGAAACTAACCCATAGGTATATACACCATCAGGCTTCTTCCTAGAAGCAGCCATTGCAAACAATGAAAACGTTAAAAGGCCACAACCAAAGGTAAGATGAAATGCATCAGATACCAAACCTGCAAGAGCAAGTGTCAGGGAATTTAGCAGAATAACACAATCTAATGTGCAGTATGACCACTTTTATGTTATTGACCATGCGACAAACATTTGGTACATCATCAGTAAACTCTATTCACAAAGTGGTTAGAATACTGGAAAGATTATCAACAGGATTCACAAAATCGTACAGAATGGCAGATTTGGAGAAAAATAAAGTACTCAAAGAACATAAGTAAATATAATGCACATAGATATTGTTCTTTGGTTTGTAAATGTAATGTTCATAAATACTTGCATTTCTAATGTTGAAAAGCATTGCATCTAAAGTACTCATAGCATAGCAAGTAACCATTTCCAGGGAAGTAGATCATAATCAAGTAACATAGAACTATGAAGTATTCAATCCGAGCAAGAAAGGGAATAAGGGAGCGCATAACGACATGGTCTGACCTACGCGCCCGGTGAAAATGCCAATCAACAACTCCGCTGTAGAATAAGCCACGTTGAGCGAGATCATCAAAGCCAACCGCTTCATCGGCCGATTACCCGAACTTATGGCTTGAACCACCGATACCATCCAGTGAAGCAGCGAGAGGTTCCGACTATCTCCGCCGCCGTTCAGGGCGGATCTGCCATACCCCATCCCGTACTCATCGCTCCCAGACGAGGGGATACTGATGAAGGAATCGCTCCGGGAGAGATTCGCCCTGAGGGACTGAGTCCTCTGAGGCGGAAACGGCGAGAGGGGCTCAGGTTGTCGGAAAGACGGCTGGCGCGAGAAGGCCAGCCTGCGATCACCACCCACGAAGCCGTAGTCGCCGGCCCACGGCTGCTGGTCGGGGATCCGGTGCCCGAAGGAGGAGCTCCGGCGGGGAGGAAACCTGGGGGCGGTCTCCCCCGTGTTAGGATCGCGAGGAGCCGCCTGCTTGTCTTCCATCTGCAGCAGGATACCTAACTAATTCCGTAGAGCAGAAACCCTAGATTCCAGTCCAGCGTAAGGAGGGTGCGACGATTGACTATGGATCAGCATCAAGAGGAGCGGGGAAAGAATGGAAGATTTCTCGAGCGTTGTTTCGAGACCCTCGAACGGACGATTATTAGATCGTGGCTGTTCCTGAGTTTGCGGAGGGTGGAGGCGGCCGCCGTACAAGACTTGTCTACTTGCTTTAAATGTCGCAATTTTAGGTCACCCGCAATAAGAAAAATAACCATAAAATAACTCACTGATTGAGAATATAAATTTTCAGATTTTTAGCTAATAAATAATTATCGATATATGACGTGTCTAATCGTCCACGTCTCAAAGGTTTGAAGTACTGATTTAAGCTCCAATTAAGATAATATAATTTATAAGGGTGAATTCTGAAAGAAAAAATTGTCTTTTAAAAATTCTCCATCTCAATTTTGAAAAAAAATATAGAATATTAAAAAAATAATAATTATTTTACCCTTAATCCATGTAGCTCGCATTGTCCTATATTGCTCTCGCCACCACTTCCCTTCCCCTTTGTCTAGTACTTGTAGACATCTCTCAAACCCTTCATAAGAGCCATGGGCAAGGATAGTAAGGGCTATCATCGTCACGTTTCTTTCTTTCACGTACAAAGACAAATTAATTATTTATATAATAGGTTTGACGAAGATATAAATAAATTAATTATTTTCTATAATAAAAAGGTTTTGAATGATAATTTTTTAAAAAAAAATTTACCCATATAATAATTTGGCCATTGGTTTGATGCACAAATATTTGAGATATCTTTGGGAAATTGATAGATGAGAGTATGAGGGACTGAGAAATTTAGAGAATGGTTGACTAAATTCTCCAAATAAAAGAAAACAATATCCTACCTTATATTCATGATCACTGAGGCAATTCAATGAAGAAGATGAGAATTATAGTCCGAGATCGAATTGAGATTTAATCTCTCGATCAAACGTTTGGCGCTGTTTCTCCCCACTGTCATTTTCCTTGATCTAATAAAATAATATAAGAAATATGTGATTTCAATGGAAAAAATATAAAAAAGAAAGATAATAGATCTCTAGATATAAAATCCAATGTAACATCACAGGGTAACACAAGTTAAACATGAGTTACCAGAAATATGAACACTTCAGCGGTAGAACTAATCTTTTCCGAATCTCACAGCACAAAATACATTGCACAGTTTCATATCATCACATTAAAAGAAGCCACGGAACAACGATCTGGTCTGGATTGGCAAGCGGTAAATTCCCCAACCAAAATATCAGCATCGTTTTTCCATGGAAATCACAATGACCCATGTCTCAAGTCCACAAATGCATTGGCCATCCTATGACCGCAAATGGTAATCTACATTGAAACCGCATGGATCAGATGGGCTTGCACCTGGTCTGCAACACAAGATATTCAAGGAACTCGGTGATTAAAATGAAAGAATGTTCCTAAAGTTCTAGGAAGCACCGATGCAAGAAATGATCTGAAGTACTAAGGTTGAATTCGAAAAAGATTTAGAACTGTTATGTACAACTAAAGCAAAAAACAATATGTTCCCAGTCACTATTATTTTCCATACCGTTTCTTCGATGAAGGGAGCCATAGAAAATTAGGATAAACAAGATGTAATACCCATTACGTACCTCTTATTTATGGTGCAATAGTGAAACTTGAGGTTTCCAGAATTAATATCTTCAATGTACTGCAACCAGAGAACAAGAGTCAAGAATGACCAATGAAAGCACTGATCATAAACTATTTGATCCCAACCTAAGTTTCAAACACTAATACTATCAGTGTACCCAACACTAAATCCTACCAGAAGCTTAGAAAACTTGGCTAAAACAAGATGGCAAGTCAAGAAAGAGGAACTGCAAAACTTACCATTCTCAAGGTAACGATGATTGATGAAAATGCTAGGGAATCAAATGGTATGTCATCCAAAGCAAAAAGAGCACATTCGAGTGACTCAGGGCCTGGTGAAAAATGAGGTGTCTTCAATCTTGCTCGGAATATGATGTAACTCTGTACTGGATATGAGATTAGACATAGTTCTTCATTACCAAGACCACTGAATATTTTGTCCAAATAATTATCAACAGAAGGTAAGTTATCTCACTTGGCCAATGAGAGGAATATCTAACTGTGCAAATGGTGAAATAATTTCAACTTCAGCACATGCTTCTTCCAGAGTTTCTCTAGCTGCCCCTTCTGCAGCAGACTCCCCAATCTCCAAGAAACCAGCTGGAAGTGTCCTGCAGGTTTAATGGTTCAACATTTAGACCACTTTCCATCAAAATCAAATCTCATACACAGTACAGGCCGAATGGGAAGCTTGGGGAGACGAAAAGCAAACATGGGCTTCCAAATTCAAGATTAAATCCAACTAACTTGAACAACTATATTTACAAAGAAATAAATTATGAAATAGTGAAAGTTTAAATTTATAATTTTTTTGACATTTTCTATAATTATTTTTATGTTTTATTAGGTTTAATTTGAGTGACAGAGCTTTGGCAAAACTTAAGTAATGAAGATGTGAAGAAAATCAAACAATGATAGAATCAAACCACGAAGAGTGGAAAATTGAAGCAGAAAAAATAATGATAGAATCTACACCACCTGCCACAACAGACCAAAAGGTCCTCTAACTTCTACACTTGCTAACAGTTCTAAAAACAAACCATACAGAACCACAAACTGTTGAGTCTACTATGATCGTGTTTAATGGACAAACTATTGAGGCACCAAAAGATGCAAATGTTGTCTAAGAGCCTGAAGCACCAGCTGTTGATTTTACAACAATTAATGAATTTATGATTAAGGATTAAGATCTTTCCTCAGTTGCAAAACCACTAATCCCTTCATCAAAGCCTACAATTGACCTCTTATGTTCAATTGATGTTGAAGTTGATCAATCGAAGTTGTTGCATATTGCAACTACTGTTGATTCTACATCAAAGATTGCTGAGATTGTCTGATCAATATGTTTTTTCTTTTGCCTAAAACAGATTGCAAGAATACCAAGAATTGATTTGCATGATCAGATCTAATACCTGCAAGATCCTCTTACCAACAACAGATCATCATGAGGATATCATGTTGTGCAACAGAAGAGAATGGTAAATACTGATTTGAGCCCAAAATTCAAAACTGAGTTTAATTAGGTTTAGGTCGAGCCTACAAAATTCAAAACTTTTGAGATGGTGTTAGTAGTGCAGGTAACCAGTTGGCCAGTATCCAGAACAAACAGATTAAAATGGGAACAAATCTAACAACTTAATGAAATCCCATTGAATGTGGATAAGGTACTGTGTTATGATATTTTCATAAAAATTTTACAATTCATAGCTATGCCATTTTTAACTTTTTCTGTTATCATTTGAAATTCCTTTTCACATCTTATCTCCCCTACCACAGCCACTAGCTCTTCCCTCTTTTTGTTCTACCTATTCTACCCATGTTTGCATCAAATTGGTATGAGAAGTATTGTGCACGTTTCAGTTTCTTACATCAAAGAAATTAGCAATAACAAGCAAAAGAGCAGATGATAAGTATTTAATCAAATGAAAGGAAAGGATAAGATAAGCACCAAAGACCATAAGATGGCTCAATTTTCCGTTTACAAAGCAGAACCTTGTCATTATGCTCCACCAGGCAACCAACTACCTGAAAAACTCAATCACCAGAGTGAACAAATAAGTCAAGATCAGTATCATAATGCAACATCTATTATCAAAATGAATAGAAAACTGAGACAAATTTCTAAAACAAAGAGAAATAAACAACTGAAGTTTAATATATAGAAACTGCAATAGACATATCAGATAGAGTAGCTTCATGTCTGGCGGCTCAAATCCAAAAAAATATAGATATATGTATGTATATATATATATATGTATGCATATATGTATATATGTATGCATATATGTATATATGTATGCATATATGTATATATGTATGCATATATGTATATATGTATGCATATATGTATATATGTATGCATATATGTATATATGTATGCATATATGTATATATGTATGCATATATGTATATATGTATGCATATATGTATATATGTATGCATATATGTATATATGTATGCATATATGTATATATGTATGCATATATGTATATATGTATGCATATATGTATATATGTATGCATATATGTATATATGTATGTATGTATATATGTATGCATATATGACATATGTACATATGTACGTATGTATGTATGTACATATGTACGTATGTATGTACGTATGTACGTATGTACATATGTACATATGCACGTATGTACGTATGTGAGAAATAAATCAATTTTCTTCGGTTGTATCTTTGGTTGACTGAAGTTGTCTTGCTTCCTATTTTTAAATAATCATGAGCACATGCTTGGTATAAAGCCCAGTATGGCCTCCCATGTCCAGTGGTTCTTGCCAGAGGAGGGACACTGCCAATAATGCATACCCTGTTCGGTAATAGATGGACATGCTAAGGAGGCAGCAGAGGAAGGAGAAGAGGAACAAAGAGTAAATGAGGTGGAAGATGAAGGAAGAAGAAGAGAAGGAAGGAGAACTAATCTGTCCTGTTGTCATGACACCATTCTTGCTGCCATGCCACTGCCGCAGTGCTGCTATGTGGTTGCCACCGTGTTGCCTGCTGGTCTATAGATACATAATAGATATATAGATAGACATACAGATACATTACTAGATAGGTAGATAAATAAATATAT